>JAIUZE010026968.1:0-21217 GCA_022085475.1 Heliosperma pusillum | reverse complement strand
TTATTTTGCAAAACCTACTTTCGAAAAGTCGTACCTTTCTTGCATCTTACTTTTGAAGAAACATTATTTGATAATAGTGCTAGATTATTTCTTACTCGTTCAATTGTGTAAACATCAAAGAACAAATAAAAACACTTTCTTATTAACGTAAGATAAATCGAGTATTTAACTGTACTAACCTTAAGTTACAACTAGAGTTAGTTGTACTAGTGGGTTAGTTATTTTGTAATCTGTAGGAAGGTACTAAAATTATTAATCCAGAAATAGTGGACGTAGGTTTCAACGTGTGAAACTGAACCACGTCAAAAATCCTTGAGTCTCTTGTTTCTTTGTTTGCTTTACTTATTTATTTGTTTTCAAACACACGACAAGATATTAGTTAAGTCCAGTTTAATTAATAAATTCGAACTACTCATTGCTCATTCACGCTCATACGGACAAAAGCAAAAGTAGGCATACTTTATCTGTACTTAATTATCCCCCCCCCCCCCACTCTTGAGTATTTGGTATCGATATACTCCTCAATTGGTATCAGAGCCTCGTGCTCTTGATTGGGAACATGATTGGGAACGTTGGAAGATCATCCAAAACGGTCTTAAAAAAATTTTGGTTGAATCTGAAAATGGCACAACCTATGAGAAAGACGAAAATAATTATATTGAGGCTGACTACCGTAAGGCAGAGAAAAACTCGAAAGCCATGACGTTGTTACAAAACGGCGTGATAAGCACATAGTTTGATAATTTCTCGTCTTATAGTACGGCTACGGAAATATGGGATGGTCTTGAACTTGCATATGAAGGTAATGCCCTTGGGAAAAGGCATAAGACTGATGTACTCATTCAAAGATATGAACTCTTCTCAATGGAGAAGAATGAATCAATCAACAGTATGTCGGTACGTTTTTCTAGTATAACGAATGAAGTCCGAAATCTTGGGAGAAAATTCAATTCCGATGATATCGTAAGAAAAGTCCTTAGGAGTCTATCTAAGAGATGGACATCAAAAGTGACTGCGATTGAGGAAGCAAGAGATCTCACTCTTCTAACCTACGAAGAGCTAATAAGGTCTCTCATGGCTCACAAGCATCTACTCGACAGGCCTAATGAGGACTCTTGCAAAGCTAAAGTTATAGCTTTTCAAGATAGTGATGGTGAAAACGATATAGAAGATGAGGCTATCGTTTTTGCAAGACGATTAAAAAAGAATCTGTTAAGAAAAACAAACAAAATTCAGTAATAACAAATCCTTTAATAAAATACCAAATGACTCAAAACCTTCTTCCACAAATAGAAGCTGCTTCATGTGTGGGGATAGTGATCACATGATCAAGGATTGTCCCTCATGAAAGACAATCAAGGATAAAGCAAAAAGGGAAAAGACTAAAAAGGAATTCAAGCAAGTAATGCTAGCATCGTGTTGGGGAGAGCTCGACACGGAAGATGATGAAGAATCCGAAGAGGAAGAGGTCGCTGACCTGTGTTTAAGCAACATTAGTCTTGACCTAATCACCGACAGTGATAATGAATCCAGTAGCTCAAGATCTGAGTACTGTCTGATTGGAGAATCTAACTCGGAAAGTGAATCTGACGAGGTAAGCTTTATTCGTCTTAAAAAGCAAGTTAAGAAAATGCCTAGAAATGCTATGATAGATTATTTCGAACAAACCCTCGATCAATGTCATGATCAAAGTCTTGAAATAAATGAGCTTAAGGAGCAAATTCTCGATTTTGCTATAAAGAACCAAATTCTAAAAGCAAAGACAAGGAAGTTGAGCTCTAAAGTTAAGGCTAATTCAGCCACAATCTCTGAATCCATCGATGATGAGAAAATAGCTCTTGAGTCTAAAGTTATAGCTAATGAAGCTATAACCTCAGAGTTAAAACTCAACATTAAACACCTTGAGGCAAAGGTTGTGGCTAATGAAGTTATAATGTGACAACCCTCGCGATAGCGGAAATAAAACATAACAAGCATGCAATTGATATAGCGGAAAATACGATATTTTTGAAACCTTTTTACATGCTAAAGGAAGAGTACGAGGAATGTCAAATAAATAGAAACTAAAATCTAACGTACTAAAAAGAGGCTTAGTCTCTCAAAACGTGATAAAACATAAAGATTCTTTAGCAAACTAGCTAAGAACGTCTATAGGTGAATCGTCAAATCCAACGCCCGCTAGCTCACACCCCAACCCAAAAACAAGCAAAATCCAGCCAAGCAACCTGTTCATTCATGAAACATGAACGCCACAGTCAGTGAGGAGTAACACCGGGTTCTCCCAGCCATATCACAAATAACATACTTAAACGGTAATAAATAAGTAGAAGCATACATATATATACATGCGAATTACGAGAAGTATAAATATGCATTTCAACATATTAAGATATAGGCGCATGAAGTATTGATGTAAAATAAACCAAAATTTTACCTTTTCAGAGATATCGTTGCAGCGGAAATAAAAACAATATAAAAAAATATGAATTAGTTGTGATATCTCGCAAGATGAACAACTAAGACTTGAACTAGACAAGTAATCTCGCAAGACAACTCGAATAACTCGGATATGACGTGCTCAAACTCTCCTCCCTCGCAAGGAACTCAAATTTGCCACGAATAATACTCAACCTCGCACGGAAGAATATGGATTAATTCACCCTCGCAAGAACGAACTAACAAACTTAAAGCTCGCAAGCAATAAGAATAAACAAGAAACTCTTGTATTAAACTCTCAAATTGTGTATCTATTACAATGCATAAGACTCCTTATTTATACTACTACTAATTACCATAAACTAACTAGATACAAATTAGGAAATAGTGTGAACACTACCTTATTATTAAATAAGATCACCACACTATTTTTATTCAAATTAGAAAAATAATAACAAAAACTCTATTTAGGAAAGTAAACTTGAGAACAATTTAAGTCAAGCTTCCATCTTGCATAAATTTTGAATGTCACGTTCAATTTGCGTCACCCGCGTATAATTTGGACAGCTCAACTTAAAACGATCATATCTCCTTCGTTACGTAACCAAATAGAGCGTGTGACCACTTGTTGGAAAGCTAACATCATGTACTTTCATCTCCAAGTAAAATCACGTCAAAATAAGCTGTATATGTAGAGATATTTAGCTCTAAAGTCAAGGGAATGAATCTGAAATGTCAAGAGTGACTTAAACTTGCATTTTGAACATATACTCATGTCCCTCATGTATCATTCTCCCCTTCTTCAAAAAGAATCGTCCCGATTCTTGGACCTACAACCTCCCGGATCAAATACATATGATGAAGCAAATGAGAAGATATTTTGATTAAAGTAGACACCATAATACTCCTTTAGTTCATCATCCTCAATATATTCTTCATGCTTATTCATCTTATTTGATTTGTATTCGCAACCAGAATGATAAGAGAAAATCCTCTTGTACAGTCTTTTCTTGTGCTTTCTTTTTTCATGCCTCCCTTTGTTGTGCCTTCCATCCCACCACCTTCCATGCACAATTGTAGCACAATCCAAACAGTTGTTGCTCCAAATAACAAGAATATCACGAGCTTCCATAACAATAGACTTTAATAAGAAAGAACGTTGATAAATCTCACCATATAACTTCTTTGCAATGTATTTATCAAGTGGCGATTGATAATTACTCTTGAAATCAAATTCATAATGAGTAATCCCTTGTTTATGAGGTTCTTCATAATAATTTATATCATTGGTATCAATCTCATCTTCAAGAATAAAATCAACTTGTATGTGTAATTTGGGAACCACCACTTCTTCAATTTCTTCGTCAAAAATAGCCGGTAAGTTAGGATCAAATAATGAAGTACCTTCTATACGAGATTCGTCTTCAAAAGAAAATAGTTTATCATCAATCATATCTTCTGTTTGATCATCATCACTTAATGGCTCAACAATATATGTGGTAAATTCACCTTTGTCCGTGTTTGTTTCATCATTCGGATTTGAACAGTCTTTTGTACTGTTCGGTTGGACAAGGTCAGACATCATCTTCTCTACGTCTTCTACATGTCTCTCTTCTTTTTCTTCGTGAATAACTTCAAAAGTTTCAATTCTTGCCTCTTTTATCTTTTTTGCTTCAAAAGTTTAAACTGATTTTTGAAGCTTTTTAAGACTGAATGACAAAGAATCAACTCCTTTTTGTAACTCTTTGCATAATAAATAAAACTGATATTCCTTCCCTTCATTCCATTTATGATTAGGTTTCTTCAAACCCATGTCAACTTCACCAAAAATTCAAGGACCGTCTTGGTTTAAGGAAATCAAGAGTCGAGGCTCTGATACCAAATTGATGTAAAATAAACCAAAATTTTACCTTTTCAGAGATATCGTTGCAGCGGAAATAAAAACAATATAAAAAAATATGAATTAGTTGTGATATCTCGCAAGATGAACAACTAAGACTTGAACTAGACAAGTAATCTCGCTAGACAACTCGAATAACTCGGATATGACGTGCTCAAACTCTCCTCCCTCGCAAGGAACTCAAATTTGCCACGAATAATACTCAACCTCGCAAGGAAGAATATGGATTAATTCACCCTCGCAAGAACGAACTAACAAACTTAAAGCTCGCAAGCAATAAGAATAAACAAGAAACTCTTGTATTAAACTCTGAAATTGTGTATCTGCTACAATGCATAAGACTCCTTATTTATACTACTACTAATTACCATAAACTAACTAGATAGAAATTAGGAAATTAACAAGACAACCACCTTATTTCAGTTTAGGAAATAAGATCATCACACTACTTTATTCAAATTAGGAAAATAATAATAAAACTCTATTCAGGAAAGTAAACTTAGAATTATTCAACCCAAGCTTCCATCTTGGACAGCTCAACTTGAAACGATCATATCTCCTTCGTTACTTATCCAAATAAAGCATGTGACCACTTGTTGGAAAGCTAACATCATGTACTTTCATCTCCAAGTGAAATCACGTCAAAATAATCAATAATTTCTGAGTTATTGATATTTAAAGTCAAGGGAACGAATCTGAAATGTCAAGAGTGACTTAAACTTGCATTTTGAACATATACCCATGTCCCTCCTATATCATTCTCCCCTTCTTCAAAAAGAATCGTCCCGATTCTTGGACCTACAACCTCCCGGATCAAATACATATGATGTAGCAAATGAGAAGATATTTTGATTAAAGTATACACCATAATACTCCTTTAGCTCATCATCCTCAATATAATCTTCATGCTTATTCATCTTATTTGATTTGTAGTTGCAACCAGAATCATAAGCGAAAATCCTCTTGTACAATATTTTCTTGTGCTTTCTTTTCTCGTGCCTCCCTCTATTGTGTCTTCCATCCCACCACCTTCCATGCACAATTGTAGCACAATCCAAACAATTGATGCTCGAAATAACAAGTATATCACGAGCTTCCATAACAATAGACTTTGATAAGAAAGAACGTTGATAAATCTCACCATATAACTTCTTATCAATGTATTTATCAAGTGGCGATTGATAATTATTCTTGAAATCAAATTCATAATGAGTAATCCCTTGTTTACGAGGTTCTTCATAATAAGGCATATCATTAGTATCAATCTCATCTTCAAGAATAAAATCAACTTGTATGTGTAATTTGGGAACCACCACTTCTTCTTCAATTTCTTCGTCAAAAATAGCCGGTAAGTTAGGATCAAATAATGAAGTACCTTCTATACGAGATTCGTCTTCAAAAGAAAATAGTTTATCATCAATCATATCTTCTGTTTGATCATCATCACTTAATGGCTCAACAATATATGTGGTAAATTCTGTCCGTGTCTGTTTCATCATTCGGATTTGAACAGTCTTTTGTACTGTTCGGTTGGACAAGGTCAGACATCATCTTCTCTAGGTCTTCTACATGTCTCTCTTCTTTTTCTTCGTGAATAACTTCAAAAGTTTCAATTCTTGCCTCTTCTATCTTTTTTGCTTCATAAGTTTGAACTGATTTTTGAAGCTTTCTAAGACTGAATGACAAAGAATCAACTCCCTTTTGTAACTCTTTGCATAATAAATAAAATTGATATTCCTCCCATTCATTCCATGTACGATTAGGTTTCTTCAAACCCATGTCAACTTCACCAAAAATTCAAGGATCGTCTTGGTTTAAGAAAATCAAGAGCCGAAGCTCTGATACCAAATTGATGTAAAATAAACCAAAATTTTACCTTTTCAGAGATATCGTTGCAGCGGAAATAAAAACAATATAAAAAGATATGAATTAGTTGTGATATCTCGCAAGATGAACAACTAAGACTTGAACTAGACAAGTAATCGCGCAAGACAACTCGAATAACTCGGATATGACGTGCTCAAACTCTCCTCCCTCGCAAGGAACTCAAATTTGCCACGAATAATACTCAACCTCGCAAGGAAGAATATGGATTAATTCACCCTCGCAAGAACGAACTAATAAACTTAAAGCTCGCAACCAATAAGAATAAACAAGAAACTCTTGTATTAAACTCTCAAATTGTGTATCTAGTACAATGCTTAAGACTCCTTATTTATACTACTACTAATTACCATAAACTAACTAGATAGAAATTAGGAAATAGTGTGAACACTACCTTATTATTAAATAAGATCACCACACTACTTTTATTCAAATTAGAAAAATAATAACAAAACTCTATTTATAAAGTAAACTTGAGAACAATTTAAGTCAAGCTTCCATCTTGCATAAATTTTGAATGTCACGTTCAATTTGCGTCACCCGCGTATAATCTGGACAGCTCAACTTAAAACGATCATAACTCCTTCGTTACTTAACCAAATAAAGCGTGTGACCACTTGTTGGAAAGCTAACATCATGTACTTTCATCTCCAAGTGAAATCACGTCAAAATTAGCTCTGAGGTATTTAGCTTTAAAGTCAAGGGAACGAATCTGAAATGTCAAGAGTGACTTAAACTTGCATTTTGAACATATACTCATGTCCCTCCTATATCACATCTTCATAAGAAACAAAAACAAATTAAGTTAATCCTATCAATTAGCATAAACAAATAGATTACCAAGTAAAGTCCTTAACTTCTACCCATCTCTCATTTATTATTTCAAGGTCAAGTAGTTTAAGTTTAGGGTGCACGTGTGTGCGTCGGGAGCGATAAAAGCTCTTATACCAACTGTGACAACCCTCGCGAATGCGAAACTAAAACATACAAGCATGCGATTAATATAGCGAAAAATACGGTGTTTTTAAAACTTTTCACATGCAAATAGAATGCTACGAGAAATGTCAATAATTTCAAACCAAAATATAAAATACTACAAGAGACGTAGTCTCTCAAAATGCTATCCAACATCAAAGTTATTAGAAACTAGCTAAACAACGTCTACAGGTGACTCATCCAGGCCAATACCCGCTAGCTCACACCCGAACCCAAAATACCACAAGCAAGAAGCCATCAAAGCAAGCAACATATTCATCCATGAAAAACATGAACGCCACAGTCAGTGGTGAGTAACTCCGGGTTCTCCTAGCCATATCACATTAAACGTACATAAACGGAAATACAAAAGTAGAAGCATGCATATATAAATATACATGTGAAATACGAGAAGGATAAATAGGCAATTCAATATATAAGAATATCGATACATGAAGTACAATGTCGTAACCATCATATTATAGAAAGACTCGGGGATGACACTCTTAGGCAACCATACACTCTCACTAGGGCTTGCATATCACCGTTAGCGGCGTAAGTTTGATAAGATTGAGACTCGACAAACAAACCATGCCAAGTCATCCAACGATCACAAGTAATCAATCATATAATCATCCATTCAAACGTACAATACGTTGACGACATCTCTCACGGTAAATGACATGCACTAGCACCGTGTACATGGCAAGTATGATTAAAAGGCATCCACGGGATACAACATTTCCCTGAACTCATACACGATGCTACATTTCGTATATGTAGACTAATTTCCTCCTGGTAGGACGATGATATAAATAACCGGTCCTAGTCTAAACCAGGCCAGACTCTCGGAATAAACCATTTTCCGATTCGACAAGCGATGACATTTCGCATCCAAGACTCCGTCAATCATAGACGCCTCACAACAAGTAGTACGCTACATGCATATGACACCACCTCGCAAGTATACAACATTTGACGGCCGAGTCGATCAACGCAAAGCGTTCGTCTCCCAACAACGTCGTCATATGCCCACTAACACATGCAATTAAGCAGTAAGGATACAGTCCCCGTTCTGACATTTCAGCCTTACGAACGTGGAGGTAGCCAAGGGAATGAGAGTACAAAGCACATAGGAAATTAGTGCTCAAACCGTAACATTTGTAAAACCGACTCTAAGTGGAACATATCAAAAACCGTCACAAAACATGCGATACAAGCGAAAGGATTATCATATATTCGAAACATTAATATTCAAAGTCAAACCCGAAAGTCAACAAAAGTCAAAGTCAAACCCGAGACCCGAGACCCAAACCCGACAATTTGGAGTGGGCTACAAACAAATCATCAATGCAAGAAAACTAAGTCCAAAGGGTCAAGGAAAGTCAAGGCGGGAATAGAATTCAAAGGGTCGACTTTAGGAAAAAATGGCAGCAAGAAACGCTGCCAGCGCCAGGCAACGCTGCCAGCGTCCTCACGACGCTGCCAGCGTCAATAGACGCTGTCAGCGTCCTGTCTCAGGCACGCGATCCTTCATTCACGAAAATCCCAACTTTCACTAAGGTTCAACATACAACAATCATCATTTATTATCACAAACCAACAATTCTCATATCAATTATCAACTAACAACAACCATCATCAACAACACAATTCCTATGATTACTAACCTTATTCTAAAAACGATTTCTAATATAGAAAACACATTAAAACACATAAATGATATCGAGTAACCCTTCACCGTTACCTTTTCACGTCTTCAATCCGCGTCGATGTCCTCTTCTATCAAGAAGTAGTCTTTGTCAGGGTCTTGGAGGTCACCATTTACAATTAGATAATAAAAGATGAATATAATTCACCTTTGAGAAAGACGGATAAATTGAAAAGCGATAAAGACGATAATTTTATTACCAAAACGGATAGAGGACGATGAGAGGGAAAGAATAAGACGAACTTGAGTGAATTTGAGCGAGAAATGAAGGCGTAGCGATGATCTTAAGATCGATCAAATATGGAGTTTAAGCTTTGGGTGGTTACTTAGTGAGGAAGAAGAGAAGTTGAATGAGGGTGATTTAGGGTTTAAGGGAGTATATGAAGGAGTAAGTGGAAAACATGAGAAAAAGCCCAAAAACGTCTTAAGACGTAACTTACTCGGAATCTCGCGTAAAGTCCGAAAACGAACTCGGAAATTGTAAATTAGACACGGGAAATTTAATTCTAAATTAAATCTAAATTTCGCTGAAAAATATCCGTATAATATTTTTTACTATAAAAATAGGGTACATTTGCGGGTGTTACAAAAACCTAAATTAGAATATAAACTATTGACAAGAAGTAATTAGACACTAATGACACAAATAAAATTACTATTAAAAACTAAAGATTAATAAGAGAAAATAAATTAACTAATCACAAACAATAGATATTTATAGTGGACATATATGGAGAAATTTAGTCGGAATAATGACATAAGAGTATCAAAGATATGAACTTTTTGAGTCTAGACAATCTTTCAAGCACCTTAAATGCACTAGATCAATATATTAAAACACGTGATGTAATCTTCACAAAGCAACCCAATTAAAACAAAATATGAATTAAATCACCCACAAGTAACGCTTTATGACTTACTTACAAACATTAAATCATGAATATCAGCGAAGTCACAAGCTTTAAGTTTTAACCAAGAGTATAAGCTAGAATCTAATATCACTAGATTTAATCATGAAAGTATCACACGACATGTTCTTTCCTACTCAAAACACTCTACCTCTAACTCAAATTAAGAGTAAATCAAGCTTGTTTCCCGATATTCTAGACAAGTTAAACAAACCTCTCTAGAATAATCAATAATCAAGTAAACAATATGCAAAGTTGATCAATCTCAATATCCATTTAGTCAAAATAAGAAATAAGCATAAGGGAAGAACATTGAATGAAGAAATAGAGAATTTAAGAGTCATACGATTCTAAAGTTGGATGCATTGATCAAATTATATCAAGCTTAAAGGAAGTTAGCCTTCCATAGTCTTTAAAATATCCAAAGATTTAACTAAAATTAAGCTAAAATAAAATACTAGTGGAAAATTATTAAGAAAGTTTTAGTATAATAAGGTAGTGTGAAATGTGATATCCAAACATCTCAAATTTCCCTCCTTAAATACCTAAGCTCCAAAGACCTACACGACTTAGGCGAATGGGCCTCCAAAAACACAAGAAGAACGGAAAAAGGGCGACTTGAATCACAGAGGGACGCAGGCTGCGTCACATGACGTCGCCTGCGCTTTCCCATGCGGTAGCTTCTTAGTGAAAAATTCCCTTGTTGACTTTCGTTGATCATTTTTCCGCCGGCCCTTCCTCCATCTTGACGTCTTGGTTGGTTATTATTGCGATCCCGGGTTTGACTTCGTTTGACCCGGATTTTATGTATGACTTTTACTTTGGTTAACTTTGCTTGAGTAGTTGTTTCGACCTTGGTCGACCTTGACTTTGTCTTCATCTATACTCCAATGAAATACCAAGTTGTATAAATAACCCCAAGTGCAAATAATGGACAACTCAATTGCAATTTTCTTGACCCAAACAAAAAGGGACCCAAATTGACAGAATTAATTCAAAAATGAGATAAACTAAATTAGCATAAAAAAATGCTAAAGACCCGTGTTTAATACTAAAATAGACTTAAGAAATGCAAAAAGACACGACACAATTTGACGTTGTCATATTTCCTTCTTAGTATATCACTTAATGTTAAGTCACACATATAAGATAAACAAGAGTGTTAAAACAATTGCCAAGTGATATGAAACATTGAATGAGTTAAAATCTAAAGGAAAACATATTTAGATGTTAACCCACATGGAATTCCTACCCACGACACGATCTCTAAATTAAGATTATGCTAAACAGGGCTTAGTCTAAACAATCATGCAATATTTAAATAAACATCATAAGGTTTGTATCAGTCACACAATAAAAGTTCTAAAGTGATTGATTATAACATTAAAATCATTCAACAATAACAAATAATTAAGAGAAATCAATAAATAGATTAGATAAAAGAGTTTAAAGAAACATACACTGTGTAAGATGGTATTAGGAACAAATTACACCAAGAAAAAGAACTTAGCCTTCCATAATACTAGATTACCCAACAAATAACTAATAGAATAACTAAAACGAAAGAAAGATAGAATTTGTGTGTTTTTGTTTTACAACTAATGAATGATAATCTCCTCCAATGACACTCAAGAAATACCCTAGATGAGTGATAAATGTTGAAAGTTTATGCTCTTCAAATTCACACAAAATTGAGCCTTAAAAAAAAAAGAGCCAAGGAAGTTTAAGTCCGTGAAAACAGGAAAAAACGCGGCCGAAACCTGAGTCTTTCAAATTTGCAGCACGTTTTGCGAGTGGTATATCTCTATAGTTCCTTGTCAAATGAGACGTGCGACCTGCCGTTGGAAGATAAAATCATAATCTATCACCTACACTTAGCCTTGCATCGATAAGAAATCTACAACTTGAGATATGACCATTGATGCTGACTCTTGTGAAATCAAGATAACAATTCCTCATTTTGGCCCTTGTTTATGCATGTCAAATCTTTAAATCTTCTTTTTGCCTGCTTTTCTTGATTTTTCACTTGCTTGACCTTGGTTGACTATGACTCGGGTTTCGCTCCTAACTTTGTTGACTTGTGAGGGTTTGACCCTTGACTTTGTCTTTGATTTTCTTTGAACAAGAACATGCCTTAATCTCTTCAAATAGCCAACCCATTACAATGCACCAAACCATACAATACAACCGTTCTCAACATTTAAGATTACAATTTCTAAATGTCAAACAAAATTAACCTCATTGCCAAATGACAGGTAAATACTGGAAAAAAAACAATTGTTACCAAACGTAAACTAATGACCCTGGTAAAACATTAATAAATTGCTAAATAATCCTAATTAACATGACTCTTTATTTTGATATAAAGTATATTTGCCCAGTCCGTGGTTGAAAATCCAAAAGCTTGGTAATACAAGCTTGATTTGAAGAAATACACGGGTATCGAAGACATCGCCATTGCTTTTGGCCCTCATTACTCGGATAGTACCGAGATCCAAACCAACATTCGGACCCTCAAAGGGATGGTCAAAACAAACGAACATGATTTATTGAATTCGTTACTAAATGGCGGAATGAAAGTGTGAAGCTAGATGCCAATCTCGAAGAAAAGATCTTGGTAGAAAATTTTGTGAACAATCTTCGGCCTGCTTAATGGGATAATTGAATTATCGAAGCTTTCGATCCTTTAATGAATTAGTCGAGATAGGGAGTAGACTCGAAGATGACTTGAGGCGTGCTGAAGCCAATAACAAAAGTGGTCTCAAGGCCTTTCCTCCAAATCAAAGACACATGCTGCTACCAACCATATTCAAGGAGTCAATATCTTAGATGGCCCTTCTCAAAAGATGCAACGCCCTCCTAGGACGTTCACCAACATAAGATGTACTTACACCTATGCTCTTCAAAGGCTAATAGCCCAAGGGAAATAAAAACTAGTTGTTCCAACTCCTGATGCTCTTGTTGATAGGCAATCAAAATGGGTTAAGGCAAACGCCTATTGTGCTTTGCACCGAGGCAAGAGCCATGACACAAAGAATTCTTCAGATTGAAGCACGAAATCCAAGACATTATCAAAGATAAGAGACCCCCCTTGCCTTCGGTCAAAGCAAATAATGTGAATAATGCTTTTGATCACGCCTACCTCATTCGGAAATCTCATCTAAATGGGGTATTTTTGGGGAGCATATTTGTTGATTTTTCATATCTCTTTCAAGTCCCGAAGAATGAAATTAAACTCAGGAGATTTTTCATTGATTGCACTTTGTTCATTGTCGATGCGTCTAACGAAGTTAACAACATTTGTGACGAAGGCGACGGAGACGATGTGGATCTTACCAAAGGCGTGATCATTCCTTATTCTCGAGATGAAATCCTGAAAGTCAAACGAGTCGCCCTCGAGTCTAATCATTTGATTCGATCAGGGCAACCATACCGTGTTGAGAATACAAACAGTGCCTCCACCTATATGCATGTACCAGAATTGTTATCTTATAAGGAACCAACAATCATCAACGTGCTTGATGAAGGTTAGAGCTCTGAGGCTTTCCTCATTAAGCAACTAGAAAAGATTAAGTGTAACACCCGCGAATTTAACTATTTGATTTTGTTAATATTATTTTTATTATAGCTTTAATTTATACTTAAATAGTATTTTGGTTTATTTACGTAGAGAAACCTTGTTATTCCGTCTGTTATGAGTTTTCAATCGTACTCTATACGGAAATCTAAGTGGGTCAACCCAACATGAGATTTGGGCATTTTGTTATTCACCTTCTCAAAATAAATCCACCATAAACTCCATCTCCCTTCTCCATTTTTCAGCATACAACTTTATCCCTTCAATCAACCCAAAAACATCCATTAAACCTACATAATTCAAAAGATTAAGACATATGTCATTTCTTCGTCTCTCAACGAAACTTCATGATTATTACATCATTCTTCTGCTCTCATTCTACTCTTCCTTTTTATACCATAAAATCTCCTCTTCCTCTAACTTTTTTATAAAACCCATCTTTTAGATCTAATCTTGAGACAGGACATAATGGTTTCGTTTCTTAACGAAATTTAATTCGTTTTAGTGTTTCGGAATATCTCCCCGCCTCCTTCTTTCTAGGCAATAAAAGATGAATTTTTGAACTTTGTTTAAGACAATTTTTTCCAGAATTTCAGATTTAGGTTCCTCTCATTATTAATTGTCGTTAAAGGTGGAATTTTGAAGAGTTGGGTCAAGGAAATCCATTGATATCTTTAGCTTGCTTGAGAATAACTTATTTGGAATGCTAAAAGAGTAATGTATATGGGTTACTCGATATCGCATTTTATGTGTTTCTGTGTACTAGGGTAGTAATTAATGGTAAAAATGAGTTCTTTGTTGATTGGTATCATGAATCCATGTTGTTACATGTGGAATTGTTCAATTATGGTTCACTTGTCTTAAAATGATACAAGTTAGTAGTTTTGTATGCTAATGTTCCTTCTTATTATGTAAATATGCTTTAAAGTCGCTAATATTAATTTAAATGGTCCTTTAATATTTGTGTTGCGTGTTTTGATGCCCATATGATGATTTGAATGATGATTAGTGATGGATTTGTCGTGATAATTACAACTGGGTTTGAGTTGGTATGCTCTAAGTTTTAATTGTGGTGTTTTGGGAGTAATGAAGCCCCAGCAAGCCGACCGGCCGCCGGCCAGCCCATCGGCTGGGGAGTCCCTGTTTCTTTTCATGCATTTTTGAAGTGTCGAAGGTCTCAGCAGGCTGACCGGCTGGGAGTCACATGTAAGCTTGTTGGATTTTGGTTTTGAGCATGTGTCCCAGTCGTCTGACCGGCCGCCGGTGATCCGATCGGCTGGGCGCGCCTGTACCTCTTTGTGAATTTTTCAAAGTGTAACATATGTCCCAACCGGCCGACTAGTCGCTCGTGACCGACCGGTTGAAAATCCTAGAAAGGTTAGTTTAAATTCTAGAAGTTCAATATGGTCCCCGGCTAGCTGTCGGCTGCCTCACTGGCTTTAGGACCCTATAACCCTTTTCTCTTTCTTTTCTCGCATGACTTCACAAGTAACGGTTTTTATGGTTTGGTTACGATCTAACCGTACGTAATAAAAAAAGAATATTCATGTATGAAATATACCGTGTCTCACATGTTATATTCACATATGCCTTAAGTGGTCGGTCGAGTCTTGTTTGTAAGATGATATTGACCTCTCATTTCCCCTTTTTACCCTTATACTCGTTAGACAATGTTTCGGAGCGATGGAGGTACATTCTTTTATGCTTGCACATATGTTAGTGGGAATATAAAGACGTTTTTGGGAGGCGAACGCTTAACGTTAATCGTCCTGGCCGTCAAATGTTGTATTCTTGCAAGGTGGTGTCATTGCATGTAGCGTACTTGATCGTTTGTTATTGACCTCATCTTCCATGTGGTTTAGCCGGAAGATGATGCTTGTGCTCTTTCCACCTCTTTCGTGTGGTTTAGCCGAATTTGAGGTTACTCGCTTCTGTGTGGGTTTAGAGGGAGGATCGAGTCTTGGATGCGAGGGTTTACCACATATCAAATCGGGAGGATTTATCCCGAGAGTCTGGCCAGGTTTTGTAAGGTTTCTTAAAACAAATATTAGACATTTCTAATATTAACTTATGAATAGTTTACTCTTAAACTATGTAGATCTTATGCATGCATAACAAAAGACTAAGTAAGAACAAGTTCCTTACATTGATTATGAAGAAATGGGCACAATATTTGAACTCCTTTCAAATATTGTTCGTGAGCTATGAATATGAGGATGATCTCCAAGTTCTTACTGTAAGAACACTCCAATTAGTAGCGCCCAAGACAACCCTTTTAATCTCTACTAAAATACTACATTAGTATTATAAGTAGTAGTCCCTTAAAATAAATCTAATAACTCTTATTACTACACTAGTAATTTTATTAGAAATATGAACTCAAGTTTTGAAGAACTTCTCAACTTCTCAAGTTTTGAATAACTCTTATTACTACACTAGTAATTTTATTACAACCCTTTTAATCTCTCCTCTTTGAAGCCAAGACCGGCCACCACACATGCATGTGGGTGAGTAGTCACTTTCAGTTGTTCTTCATAAGAAAGTAGGCTACAATCTTAGGCATTTCTTTAATCATTTTGTCGAATCCAATTAGATTAATAATTAAAATTCAAATGCTTCTCCTTAGCCCATAAAACCGGTTCACCCTATTTAAAATGAGTGTCCATTTTATTTTGCATCTTGTCATTTGTCACATATGTGACATGTGACATGTAACATGTAATCTTTGCTTATAAATGTGCATTTAACCAATTTAAATGCAATTTCGTAACAAATAAATTAGACTTAATATTTTAAGTCATATTTTATAATTACATGTATATAAAATGGGTCATCTCATATTTGGTTAATATAATCTAAAACAATTTGTAATTATAATCAACCAATTTTGCTTATCTCAAATGTTTCATAAACATGATACATTCTTAGTAATATAACGATTAAATTACTAGAATGAATCTTATTTGATCATATTAGAATAGATATTATTCTCACTAACATAAATTTAGTTCAATTTAAGGGATTAATTAATTTGTATCTCTATACAATTAATTAATGTACATGATTAGGGGATTGTCCTTTATGTGTGACCTCAAGGGATCAACTGAACACCATTGTCATACGTCATTAACATCAAACTTAAGTGTGTCAATCGTTACCGATTAATGTTGACCAGTTGACTATAATATTCATCATCCCTTTGTATTCTTATTATTGAGATTTAATTTAGTGATCGCACTATTGTTGAGGACATTCACTCCAAAAATCTCTCACTTGTCCGAGACAAGTGTGCGTCATAAACTCTCTTGTCCTATTACAATCTTCCACTCAATGCAAGGTGTCTTGCAAGTCGTACTTTCATATGATCATATCAAGAGTGGTTTCCTCGATCTGGAGAGTAACTGTCTGACCGGAATTATCTACCATAGATACCTTCCGAGCGTGGCCACGCATTTTCACCTTACTCCTCCTCGAGTGGTCTTGAGATTTTTAAAACAACCTGACAAGGGGTGGACAATTTCTATCGTATTATTCCCTTCAAATAGCCACAACTCATCATGACCCAAAAGATGCCCATTTGACCCCAGTTACGAAGGTCATAGAGCATAAATCAAAGTCACTCTGAAACTGAGCCACCTTATGCGAACGGTCTTTAGTCAAAGAATTGACTCAAAAAGAATACTATAGTAGCTCTTGCCACGACCAAGCTACAAGAATTGCCAGAACTCTATAAGCGGCCACTACCCCACAGATTGTCTCTTAGATTCTGTCTATGTGATCGACTGGTCACAAATAAAAGAGTTTAAAAGAATGAATCCAGTTCACTCTATAAGCGGCCTTATGACCTTATGGCACTTGAACTTGCCATCAATCACATCACACTCTAGTCACTTAGAGACGTCACCTCATATGAGCAACTAGGGGATAAGACTATGTCAATCCAGTTCACTTTAATGGGGTCCAATATTGTCTCTACAACCCATTCGGACATAACAAAGTCACAAATAAAAGAGTTTAAAAGATATAACTCAAAAGATAAAAGTGAGTATCTTATATGATCAATAAAAACATATTTTTATTTCATATCTCATAATCTAATAAAAATTTGTCATGCGTTTAAGACTCATGGATATGACATGTTGGTCATGCTTACCCTGCGATAAGGGCTTGGTTAAGGGATCAGAAATGTTATCATTTGTCCCAACCTTACATATCGCAATTTCCTTCCTTTCAATGTAATCTCTTATGACATGAAATTTTCTAAGTACATGTCTAGACTTGTTACTAGACTTGGGCTCTTTAACTTAAAAGATAGCCCCACTATTATCACAAAAGATCGTGATAGGATCCTTGGCATAAGGAACTACCCTTAGCCCCTCTAAAAACTACCTTATCCAAACAGCTTCTTTGGCATCCTGCAATGTACTCACCCTCCGTTGTAGAATCCGCAATAACTGACTCTTTGAAGCTCTTCCAGCTAAAATCACCTCCATTGATCATAAAAATAAAGCCACCTTGAGATTTCATATCATCCCTATCGATTTGGAAACTTGAATCGGTGTAACCCCTTACACATAATTCATAATCTCCTCCAAACACCAAGAATGAATCCTTACTCCTTCTCAAGTACTTAAGGATGCTCTTTACGGTTATCCAGTGACTCTCACCTGGATTGGCTTGATATCTACTTGTCATGCTCAAAGCATACGAGACATCTCGGCGTGTTTGATCCTACGACTGAAGGATAGAGAATCGATTTCATGCGTTCAACTTCTTCAGGTTCAGTGGGTGATTGTGACTTGTTCAAAATAATCCCACTACCCAAAGGAACAAGACCTATCTTGGATTTATCCATGTTGAATTGCCGAAGAATCTGTTAGAACCATACTTGGTTGATGATGCCAAGTTTCATTGTCATTTAATGGTTTGTTTCTTAGTTATGATTTATAGCATTTGAAGCTCTCAATTATTTCTCAAGGATGGTGCAAGGATGATCAAAGATGAAGAAAGTCATAGCCTAAGTCGAATGTTGTAAACGAAGTAGTGTAACATTCTTAGTTTGTAAAGTGACTGCAAAACCATGCAACAGTGCACGTCACTGTGGCACTGTGTTTCTGATACAACGAAAGGAGAAATTTTCAAATGAGTTTATTTGTCAAAATACTCAACTATCTCTTTCTAAATGATTTCTGATTTTCAAAGAAACAAATTATAAGTTTGAAAGAGAAAAGTTTGTTTAATTGAGAAGCTAAACCTACTTGGTTAATAACCAAGTTCACTTGTTTAAGAACCAATGGTCCCTTGGTTATTAACCAATGGTCACAAGTAATTTATGGTTCCTATAACAATTATGGAAGCACACTTTGCTTTTCTGAAAAAATGGGCAGCTCTCTTGAGCCTCACAAATCAGATTGTACTAATGAGATTTTGAAATGATTCTTCATCATATTATTTATTGGATAAAAATAAAAGATGGTGTGTTGGGTTCCTTCTTTACACACATCTTCTTCTATAAATAGCCTCCTCATTTCTCATTCATAACCAAGACTTTTAAGAGCATTTATTGAGAAACTTTGCAAATCATTTCTGAGTTTAAATCTTTGTTTTCAAGTGTTTGCAATATCGTTTTAAGTTTCAAAGTCTTCAATCATTTTTCAAAAAGAGCTGTAATTCTCCATGTATCAGTTCGCTGCACTGTGACATCTAAGTTTGTTCCATGATCTTGTGTTTAAGTCTTAATTGTGATCTCCATGTTCATTAAGTGAACGATTGAGATTCAAGACTCTGTAAACCTGTGAGATAGAACACAAAAACTCTTGAAGCGGAGTAGCCTTAAGTTTGAGTGCAACCGGGGTTGGTTGGCGAGTTATTTTCATTGTAAGGGGTTTAGTAAGTTTGAGTAAATTTCTAAACAAGCAATAAAATAACATTGGACGTAGGCTTCGAAGTAGAAGCTGAACCAATTTAAAAACATCGTCTTTTTTGTTCATTTACTTTCACATTCCGTTGCGTATTATTTACTTACTGCTCATCTCAATATTATGTCTGTGCCACAGTCTTCCATACTGTGACATATTGCATATTATCTCGCTGCCTTGTCTGTGTCACAGTCCTTCATACTGTGACTTAGACCTGCTGTTAATTCTTGTGAGCTTAAATTCAATTAAGCTTCTCAAGTCTTGTACTTAATTGTTCTTGCTTGTGTTATCAAATAAGCAAGTTAAATAGAAATTTTTAAAAGTACACCTAATTCATCCCCTCCCCCTCTTAGGTGTTAATCGTTCTTAACTCTTCATAATCTTATCTAGATAAGATTCCTATCTTAATGCCAATATCCTTTTGGATCTATCTCTATAGATCCGGATACCTAACATGCATTGTGCTTCTCCTAAATGTTTCATTTGGAAATGATTTCCCAACCACCCCGTGACAGAGGTAATTATTGGTATATCATTCCCAATGAGTCGTATGTCATCTACATACAATATAAGGAAGACAACATTGCTCCCACTAAATCTCATGTATAAACATGTATAACGTGATCAAAACAATGGTTCCAACTTCTTGATGCTTTCTTAAGACCATAAATTGATATCTTAAGCTTGCATACTTTGTTAGGATCTTTTGGATCTACAAAACCCTTGGGTTGCATCATATACACCTTCTCCTATATATACCAATTTAGGAAGGCGGTTTTGACATCCATTTGCCATATTTCCTAGTCATGAAATGCGGCAAGCGCTAACATTATCCGAATAGACCTAAGCATGGCTACAGGGGCAAAAGTTTCGTGATAGTGAAGACCATGAATTTGGGTGAAACCTTTTGCAACTAGCCTTGCCTTGGCTTTTAGACATCATCATGTTCTTCTATGACATTCTTCACTTTAAGATCCATTTGCATTGAAGTGGTCTAACATCTTTAGGAAAATCAACCAAGTCCCAAACATGATTTTCATACATAGAATTCATTTCGGATTTGATGGCTTAAAGCCATAAAGTGCAATTCGGACTAGAGATGGCAGCTTTGTAGGTCGTGGGTTCGTCAGTTTCTAAAAGTAACAAGTCAAAATTTTTATTTTCCTCGATAGTACCTATGTATCTATCGGGTTGGTGACTTACCCTTCCGGACCTCCTAGGTACAAATGGAATAACAACAGAATTGGACGGCGAAGGTGTTGGAGTAAGTGTCCTCCACAATAGTGCACCTATATGATAAAACCTATATGATAAAACCCAAATAGTATAAAACTAATTATTTGTATACGATACAATTTAATTAGTACTTTACATATATATATATTGGATATATGTTTGCTTACGAGAGTTATTTATTGGAAATTGAGTTAGGGACTCATTCCACTTAAGTTTATGGGTCAATTATATGATAACTGACTGAATAAATTTTACGTCTTATTTTAATATGATTAAAGAAGATTTAATTTAGTGATTAATCGTTAATTCATTAAATTAGTTGAGGTTGTGCATATATTTTGAGGTAGAGGTAATTAGTTAATTATATTTACAAAGAGTTGTAAAATAAATTAACTGGGCATTGTGAGACCCATTATATATTGATATAATGGTAAAATATCACTTAAACGTTAAGTACATATTGTTTATTAATTTGTGTCATATAATTGTTATATGATCAAATTAACACTTAATTATACTAGATAATTAAGTTATGATTATAAGTATTTTTTGGACAAATATCAAAAATCAAAATGGACCACATTTGCTAGTGTGGGCCGAAATGTGTAGTGGAAAAACTATGATAATTTTTATTTTCTGTACTTACACTATAACATGTGATTATGACATGGT
>JAIUZE010026967.1:0-17450 GCA_022085475.1 Heliosperma pusillum | reverse complement strand
TAATAATAATAATAATAATAATAATAATAATAATAATAATAATAATAATAATAATAATAATAATAATAATAATAATAATAATAATAATAATAATAATAGTAAATATAATAATAATAATAATAATAATAATAATAATAATAATAATAATAATAATAATAATAATAATAATAATAATAATAATATTAATAGTTGTTTATAGAATATTTCCTCCATCTCATAATAATTTTCGTAATTTGAATTGTACAGTTTTCGAGATGACACTTTGACTCGATTTTTCGTCATTTATATTCACTTTTTTTTTCATTTGAAAAATATGTTTCCAAAATATTTCTTTTTATGATGAATGTAAATGTTTTTTTGTTATAACGTCTTAGTTTTAATATTTTAACACTTCTTTAAGGTCAAAGTTATTAAAATTGACCTTAAAAGTCAAACGATGGATATTTATGAGAAATTTTTTATGCTAGAATTAAAATGAGGAATTGCCAACAAATCATTGGTCATATTAAAGATAGTAAAGGGGATGATAGGAGTGGTCAAACTGAGGTTGCTAAGGCTTTTGTGGAGTATTATGAAGGTCTTCTTGGTAAGGCTACTCCTGTTATTCCTCTTGATGATGATTATTATTCAAAGGGAAAATTGCTTGATGGAGGATGATTTTGAGGGTTAATTAGACCTATTGAGAATGCTGAAATTAAGGCTGCCTTTTTTGCTATTGGCTCTGACAAGAGCCCTGGATCTGATGGTTTTTCATTTGCTTTCTATAAAGCCTCATGGGATTATATTGGGAATGACTTTTGCAATGTTGTCCAAGCTTTCTTGAGATCTGGAAAAATGAGCAAGCAGGCTAATGCTACTTTAATTACCTTAATTCCAAAGAAGCTGATTAGCAGTATTGTCGTTGATTACATGCCTATCTCTTGTTGCTCTATTCTATACAAAACCACCAGTAAAATCCTTACTCAAAGGCTTAAGTGTGTCATACCATCTCTAGTGGGGCCTGAACAGGCTGCTTTTATCCAGGATAGAAGTATTCATGAGAATATTATGTTGTCTCAAGCTCTAGTTAAGGGTTATGTTAGGAAATATCTTACTCCTAGATGTCTAATTAAGGTAGACATTAGGAAAGCTTTTGACTCTGTGCAATGGGTTTTCATAGAGAATATGCTTACTGCTCTCAATTTCCCACATAAGTTCATAAACTGGATTATGGGATGTATCTCATCCTCTTGGTTCTCCATCAAGTTGAATGGAACTACTCATGGGTTTTATAAAGGGCTTAGTGGCCTTAGTCAAGGTGATCCCCTTTCACTTTACTTGTTTGTGTTGAGTATGGAAATGCTCTCAAGATACTTTAGGCAGATTTGTAATCAGCCAAATGTATCTTTCCGTCCTAAATGCTCTAAACTCCATCTCACGCACCTTATCTTTGTTGATGACCTAATGATCTATGTTAGAGGAGATGTTCCTTCTGTTCAAGCTGTTGTAAGTACCTTAGATAATTTCTCTGCTTGGTCAGGTTTGTATGCTAACAAAGAAAAGACTGATATATATCTGGGTGGGGTTTCTAACAGTGTTAAGTAGGAAATTCTTCAGCTATCTGGGTTCTCTGAGGGTTCTTTCCCTTTCAGGTATCTTGGTCTTCCTCTATACACTGCCAGGAATACCTCAAGTATGTATGATTCTCTTCTTAATAAGATGCAGCAAAATATCCAGCATTGGGCCAACAAGTTTCTTTCTTATGCTGGCAAAGCTCAACTGCTTAATGCTGTTTTCTTTGGTCTTGCTTCTTTCTAGTGTAACACTACTCTCCTCCCTAAAAATATTCTTAAGAGGATTAATAGAATGAGCAAATATTTCTTCTGGAGTATTGAGGAGCATAAAAGGAAATGGACTAACAAGAGCTGAGATAGTATCTGTTCTCCCTGGTATGAGGGTGGTTTCAATATTAAGGAGCTTTTATCCTGGAATAAACCCTCTTGGCCAAATGGATTTGGGTGTTGGACAAGAAACAAACAGGTCTTTGGTTCTCTTGGTGTCAAGCCTATCTTTGGCCTGGTCGAAGCATTTGGCAACTCTGCAGGAAGGACTGCCATAATGAAGGCATGACCAACATTTTGAAAATCAAGGATGAGCTCCTCCTCTACACTGGAAGCCAGAGTAATGCAACCACTTTGATTGATTCCTGGATTGTTAATGGGAAGTTCACCAAATCTCATGCTTATGACAAGTTTAGGACTGCTAAGCCTTCTCTTCCCTTGGCTATCTGTCTGAGCCATCATAGTATCATTCCCAACCATAGTTTTATTGCCTCCCTAGCTATTCAATCCAAGCTGAGTACTATTGATAACCTCATCGGGAAAGGTATGATTATTATTAACAGATGTGTGCTCTGTAAGGCCAGCAGTGAGACCCATCGGCATCTGTACTATCAATGCCCCTATGCACTTGAACTCTAGGCTGCTGTTATCAGCTCGTTGGACCTTCCTGGGAGAGCCATTGACAGCAAAGCTGAGCTTGAATGGATCAACCATAGAAGACACATAAGACACTGGAAGGCTGGATGGTATCGAAGGTGCATAGCTGCTGTGATGTACCACCTGTAGTATGAGAGGAACATGAGAGTTTTTGGAGAGTTGGAAAGATCCCAAAGTTACCTCTTTAAGAAGATGCAAAGTGACGTTAGTATCAGGATTTTAAGCCAGGCTAAGTATAACAACTATGATTGTATGGTTCATAGACTAAATAGAGCTTAATTTCTAAGTTTTAGGGGTTTAGTTTTGCTTGTAAACTTGTTTCCTTTTACTTTGCCTTCATGGATGAATAAAAGGAACATAGCTTTAATGAAAAAAATAATAATAATATTAATAAAAACTTTTAAGTTTAAGATTACTAGAGCTGAAGTGAGCTGAATTTAGTGGAGCTGCACTGAACTGAATGAAGCTTAACTGAATGAACCTGAACTGAATGAAGCTGAGCTGAACTGAACTGAATAGAGCTGAACTGAACTGAACTGAACTGAACTAAGCTAAACTGAAATTAAGCCAGAAAGAACAGAGCCTTAGTGCATGTTTGACCTAGCTTTTAAGAGTGTTTTTCCACTAAATAAGCATAAACTTGGCCAAACAATCATTTTTGAAAAAAGTTAAAACAACATTGTTTTAGCCCAAAAGTCAACTAGGAAAGTTAGAATTTGAAGCACCAATTTGGTGCTTTTAATTTTTACTTTTATTTTAAAGATTTTTAATGCATAAATGCCAAATTTGTATGTTGTAAACATGTAAATAAAATAAAGTAAATACTTCTTAATCCATATTTTTTCATTCTCTACAAATCGAGACCCATCTTGATACACTTTTGAACATAATTTTTATTTTTCATCCGCTTACGTAAAATGTTGTGGCTGAGAAGCCGTTTTTGGTAAAATGTAATACCAAACACCTAAAATTTATTCAAGAAGTAACAACAGTTTCCTTAAAGTAAGGCCAAACATGCTGAAAGGGATGAACAAAGATCAAAGTTTTAAGTTTATTATGAGGAAATAATTCAATTATAAATTTATATTAATGAGTAAATAAGAAATCGAAACCAAAAAAATTGAAAGAATAATGTTGCTAATATTTTCTTTTTGTAATGCTGGAATTGTGTCATGGCATAGTACAATAGTGAAATGGTATAATTGAAGTTAAGTTAGGAGTATAAATTTTAATTGCTAACTAGTTTTATACCCATGCAAAATTGCATGGGTTTGCATTAATTAAACATATTATCAAAAATGGAAATAACAATTGTTTGTTAATCCCTCATTCCCTTGTAACGACCTAATAATAAAGTAAAAGATATATACTACAATTTATATAGATTGATATAGGACTAACAACATTACAAAAATTGGAAACTTTCTTTATAACCACTCCGTACATTTGATTTTTTAATTGATATACATACGCGATGCGCTTGTTTTAATTGATATACATAGACGATACACTTACTATTGTCACATATTGGCTCATACCCTCAATATATTTATGTCATTGGGGAGATTCAATTATCATAATCCAACCCCTACCCCTACAATACGTAGTACCTGTACTGTTACCAAACACTTGATATGTTATTTGAATGCTATTATCTCCAAAGTAATGAGATTAGTCAAAAGTATTGACGGACATTATATTGAGAAATTTCGGTGAACTTATAATGATTTTGGACGTACTAAATAATTCCAGTATTATGTATTATTATCTTGAATTTCAAAATAAAAAAATTGTAAAATGTTTGAATATACTACTTCATTTATGTAACAAATAAATATTTACATTTACATATTTAAATACTTACATTTATTGTAACCGTTACATTTTTGTTATTCTATATGATAATTTTTTTAAAATATACTAAACCTTTAACTGATCAACAATTTATATTTACACTATTAAATTTTCTCTCATAATAAAATAAACTTAGACTATTAAAAAATAAAATAGGTATATTTTCTTAAGAGTTTGATGTAAGTATGACAATATGTCAGTAAGTATATTGGGGTTACTAAAAAACCAAATTGAAATACCCAAAACACATTCCCCAAACTACCCATGGTACATAAAAAATCACTGAAGAGGCGTTATTTCAATTAGTTATTTGGAGAGTAATTTTTTCTTATTAATTTATTTAAGATAATCTTGTCTTATATACTCAAGTGAAGTGATATTTGACCCGTTTTAACATTAAGACGGATACTTATATTTTAAAGAAGACTAATTGATGTGGGTTATTAAGTTTGTATACATTATATGTACATTATCTATAACAATTAATTAATACATCACAAAAATCAGCTCGACTCACTGAAGACAGACACTATCCGTCATAAGTTGAAGACCGATAGTGCCCCTCTTACAGTATGCAAGTGGGAGTGCAAGTGGGGTGCTCCATTTAGCCTCCACTTGCATATTGTGAGTGGGGCATTATCCGTCTTCAGCTTGTGACGGATAGTTGCCGTCTTTAATGGGAATTTGTGCACAAACATTGGGGCCCAAATACTCTTTACCATTTACAATTATCTTGAAAGTACTTAAGTACCTAATAATCTAATAATCTAATAATCTAATAGAATGAAACCCTATAACTCCCTCAAGCCTCAAGCCTCAAGCCTCAAGCCTCAAGCCTCAAGCCTCAAGCCTCAAGCTACCCACACCTCACCTCAGTCTCTTTACTCTACCTTGTATATTGAAACTTTATATTCCATATCTCGTATTAGCAAAATATCATCTTTCTTTCTTCTTCCTTTATTTCTTGAGAAAATGTTTATGATTCATACTCAACCCTCATCTATTATACTCATACCCATCTATTCATTAAGTTATCATCTTTATTATTCCGACCAAACAAATCAAATATTTTAATAATAAAAGAAGGATATGTGTTTGCATGTATCCAAGGAATAGTTTTTGGTTAGTAATAATTATCTTTTATTTAGTTTTAAATTTTTTTAGTATAAATGTTATTGGTATAAGATCAATACTAAAAATCAATTTATCCTATTCATAATTTTTCTTTATCCTATTGATAAATATTTTTTATTGAACTTATATTAATTTTTGATAATTTATTTGATTAGGAAAAAATCATTAATGTTGATAAACATGGAGTAATTATAATTTCTTAGGTCATTTTTTAATTGAAAATGAAAGTGGTAGTTGTTTGAAAAGGAAAAGGAAACACGATGTACTTTGTAGTTTTTTTTTCTTTTGAATTTAGTAGGCCATTTATTTTAGTTTTTAATTTTTTACAAAATATGTATTTATATATTATTTTTGTATACAACAACATTATTAAGACGGAAAGTTTTAGATTGTACAATTTGATTTTGGAAAAATCGTCATGACAAATTATTGTAGATCGTCAATTTTTAATAGTGTATTACTCAAGTAAATAATTTTTCAATGAATTAAATCAAAGTACACTTGACTTGATAAATTGACTTGGCAAATAAATATTGTGTTATAGTGGTGGGGTTGCAGTACGAAAAAAAAGGCACCAAAAATGATGACGTGGAAGCAGGAAATTGCTTGAAATGTTTGGTGTTTAAATACAGTAGGATTATGGGCTTTAACATAGAAACATGGAAAATGTTATTTAATTACTTCAACAATGATAATACGGTAATTTAATTGTTTGAAAAGTTTGACATTTTACCCAAAATACCCAATTCTTTAACCCAAAAAACCTTTAGTGGCCATAACGTGGGTTTAAAAATTCGGAAAATGACGATTTTTTTTCAAATCGTTCGTCTTTCCGAGACCTACGATTTAAAAAAAAAACAATTAGTCGTATTTGGATTTCGTGGCTAGGAGTTTTTGTATGTCAAAGTTTTTTAAGGAACAAAATTTGAGTGGTCATATCTCTTGGTCACGAGTTCAGAACTCGCCATTTTTTTTTTCAAATCGTAGTTCTCGGAAAGATGAACAATTTGAAAAAAAAAAGTCGTCATTTTGCGAGTTTGTAAACCCGAGTTATGGCCACTCAAAGGTTTTTGGTAAACATTTTGGGTATTTCGGGTAAAATGTCAAACTTGGGAGGTATCGTGGGAATTTTCCGATAACTTTTTTCTTCACCTCTTTATGCATTTTAAGAATTTTTTTCGGGGGCCTAAGGCGGTCGTCTAACTGGTCTACAGGGTGGTACGACCCTGTTTATTAGTAAACCATTTTTACATCATTTACAATTGTTTAATCTGTTTTTTCATCATGCATCTATGAGTACAAAACAATGTCCACTTCAATTCGTGAAGTTGACTTCTCATAGGTCCATGTTAGTTGTCACTACACGATAACACAAAACTTATTTGTCAAAACATATTCAATCACAGGTGATGATCCCAACAACATGGTTAATGGAATTATGGGGATGAGTAGAGGGTATTACTGCTTCATGAAACAAACAGAGCTGATTTTCAATGGTAAATTCTCATACTGCTTACAATCGGGACAAATCATTGATCATCCATCACCAATGTACCTTCGATTTGGGAGCGATGTCTTGCCTTAACGAATAATATGTATGCAAACCACTCCGCTGTACCAAAATTCGCGTGGACCTTCCTTATACTACATAAATGTTCAAGGCATCTCTGTAGATGGTCGAAGACTACCGATTCCTCCTAGTGTTTTTTCCTTCAAACCTGATGGAACTGGTGGATGTTTTATCGACTCAGGTAACATTACATTTAACATTATTCTCCGTTCTTTTAATACATGCAATGAATAAGGTTACGTAACTCTGATTCACTTGCCCTGGCATTCCTGAGATGGTGCGGTCACCTGGATAGTCTTTCAAGCATATAAGGTGTTAACTAAAGCCGTAACACAATTCATCCTAAAAAACAACAATAACTTGAAATTGATTACTTCAAAAGAGGATTTCGACTTTTGCTGACAGGTTATGAACAACAACCCACATATTCTTCCTAAAATAACATTTCATTTTGAAAATAATGCCAATTTTGTTATGGATGAAGAAGCTCCGTTCTTTATTGACCGGGAAAATAGTATGGTTTGTTTGTCATTCTTATCCGGAGAAGTTGGCTATGCAACGATTTTGGGAGCTTCCCAGCAGATAAATCATCGTATTATTTATGAACCAAGAAATAATAATATCGAATTTGGGCCAACTGATTGCTCCCGACAAAACTAGGGAACGACAAGCATGTTAGTCTATTACAATATAACAAAAGTTTTTTTTCATATATACATGATGCCTACTAAAGTAAACATGAGAATAAGAGATTGTTTTGTGAATATTGTTGTGTGTTTCTCATTGACTTGGACTCTTTATTTATACAAATTATACACAGATTTGGTGCCTTAGAGCTAGGAAAGAATAAAACAAAAGAAGCTAATAATCAGTAATTACAATCTTTACTAAAGTTAGCAATATATGCAATGTGAACCAAATATCGCAAAATATCCGGTATTACCCCCCCCCCCCTTAAGGTGGAGCATGCGGATTAGAAATGCCCAACTTGGCAAGGAGTGCACAAAACTGCTGAAAGCCAAAGGCCTTTGTCAAGATGTCAGCTAATTGGAGCGATGTAGAGATGTAGGTGTGCGCAGTGGTATCGCGATGTATTTCATCCCGCACAAAATGAAAATTGATATCAATGTGTTTCGCGCGTTCATGAAAAACTGGGTTATTAGCTATGGGTAGAGCGGCTTGGCTATCACAATGGAGAGAGACAGGTAAGTCATGAGAGATACCGAGATGAAGCAAGCCTTTCAACCAAATGATTTCACTAGTAGCCGAGGATCGAGAAACAATGGCTTGTTTCTTTGTTTTACATGAGATAGGATAGCTTCCAAGAAAGACAAAATATGTAGTAAGTGACCCACGACTTAAGGGACAACTAGCCCACTCAGCATTGCAGATAGTTTTGAAGGCCAAAGAGGCGTCATTACGAAGTAAAATGCCCTGACCAAGACTAGATTTCAAGTAACCAACGACTCGAGTAACGACGTCCTATTGACACACAGTGCGTTGCTGCATAAACTGTGAAAAAATGTGCACAGAATATGACAGTTCCGGATGTCTAATGGTCAAATATATTAAACGCCCAACCAGTCGACGATAACGAGCCGGGTCCGCCATGAGTGCGTCAGATGCAAGAGCCAATCTACGATATTCTTCCAGTGATGTACTGGAATGCCGAGAACCTAGGAGACCGGTTTCATTCAAAATATCGAGCACATACTTACGTTGACAGAGAAATATTCCAGTAGTATTCCGAGCAACCTCAATACCTAGAAAATATTTTAACTTACCAAGGTCCTTTATCCGAAAACTGCTGAAAGCCAAAAGCATTTGTCAAGATGTTTGCTAATTGGAGCGATGTAGAGATGTAGGTGGGCGCAATGGTAGCGCGATGGATTTTATCCCGCTCAAAATGACAATCGATCTCAAAGTGTTTCGCGCGTTCATGAAAATTGGGGTTATTAGCTATGTGTAGAGCGGCTTGGCTATCACAATGGAGAGAGACAGGTAAGTCATGAGAGATATTGTTGGACCTATGGTATAGTTTTGATAATGACAAGTGTATGTATTTGATAATGTGGTTAATTGATAGATTTGATTTAATTGATATATCATATGCATGTAATTGTGTGCTTTAGTCTTATTATAGATAACAAGAATTACAAGTAAGGAGGACAAATGTTGGACCAATTTCATAAGTTTTGATAATGACATGTGTTTACGTAATAATATGTTTTACTCGATATATCATATGCGTGTAATTGTTTGCTTTAGTCTTATTATAGCTAGCAACAATTATGAGAAGAAAGATCAAAGTTAGACATAACTTTGATAAAGTCTGTGAGACAAAGTTATACCAACTTCAGGAATAACTTTGGAAGTGAACATGGAAGTTATAGCTAACCAGGCATAACTTTAAGGAAAATCGCTTCAACCAAGATCTACATAAATCTACACAAGACTCGAGATGGAGGGTCTTTGTGATCAAGATGAAGAGATGATCCGTATACTGAAGATCTTTGTGAAGATTAGATAGTATAGGTCGTCATTCGGTAACTATTCCATTCGAGAGATTTTACGTTCAAAAGTTATAGCTTTAGCCTATGATTTTGAATGATAAAATATTGATGCATGATTTTGGAAATAAAATGTTTTGAAATGTTTTCAAAAGTGAAAGAGTTTTATTTTTATATTTATCAATTATTTTAATAGCGAATATATTTATGAGATTCTATTGGTTAGTAATACAACTTATGGGTTGTCATGCTACCTAGGGTTTCTAATATATTCTATCTCAATTTGTTGTTAACCTAATTAGCCCACCTAGTGGTTGAGCCATCTAGGGTTTCGTGGAAACCTAGTATTGTGCCTCCTAGGGTTGCGTGCCTCCTAGGGTTTCGTGAGCTAGGTGAATCCGGCCTCTTTAGGCTTGTTTCCTTAGTTTACCTAATCTAGGATTCTACTATATCTTTACAACAATATTTTGAGATATTAAGATAAATATATTTCTATAAGATAAAACCAAATAATATTTTGAGATAAAGATATTTCTAAAAGATAAGCAAATATTATTTTATGATAAGATAAGTATCTTTATTAAATATTATACTAGGGTTTTAGATCTTCTATGATTCTTCTACTATAAATACTCATTCACATACAATTTGAAAAACACACGAAATACACATATTTTACACGGCTATTATTTTACTTGTGTTGATTTTCCAAAATCGTTTTAAAGCAAACCATTGAGCAAATATTTATTATTTTTAGAGTTTGTTTTTAAAAGAGTTGTGCATCAATTATTATTCAATCGCTGAGTGAAATACGTTATTGGATAATAGTACATCATTATAAGCTTACAATTCTTTAACGGGAATCTGTGTGTGTGAGTTATATTGTACTTTCTATTAGCGTAAGATAGTATAGATTATTATTAGCGATACTCACCTTGAGTTATAATCATAGTTGATTATACGAGTGGGTTGATAAATTTTGTAATCCGTAGAAGGTACTAAGAATTATTAATCGAGAATAGTGGACGTAGGTTTCAACGTGTGAAACTGAACCACTTCAAAAATCCGTGTGCCTCTCTCTACTCTCTTTACTTTTCGTTATTTCGTTACTTACGCTTACTTTGATTAATTAATTAGTTGATTTTAATTCATAAGATCAAATAATTAATTACATATCATAGAAATCGAAAAAGTGGGGCTAGTTTTTAATACTCAATTCACCCCCCCCCCCTCCTCTTTCGTATTCGATCAATAGACTCTACAATTGGTATCAGAGCCTCGTGCTCTTGATTGCCTTACAGCAAGGAGTCTGATCCATTTATCTTTTTATTTTTATTTATTTTCCGCTGCATTTAATTTTATTTTAATGGATTCCAAACATCTGAAGTGTCCCGTATTCGCTGGGAAGAACTACAGTCTATGGAAAAATATGATGACCCATCATACCGGTAACGATTGGGGCGTGTTGGCTAATCATTAAGAATGTCCTAATAAGAGCATGCTTTGGAACACGCCAATGGCACTTCTATCAGAAAAGAAAGGAAGATTGAACTATGTGAGGCAGATTATAAGAAAAGATGAGAAAAAATTAAAGGCTAATTAGTATGTTGCAAAACGGGCTGACCCATACTGAATTTGATCCGTTTCTCATCTAGTTCTACGGCCAGGAAATATGGGATGTTATTGAGTTAGCTTAGGGGGACCAACTGTTGTCAAAAGCAACGCATTAGCTTCTTTAATTAATACGAAATTACGAACTGTGCTCTATGGAACACAATGAATCGCTAGACAGCATGTCCACTCGCTTCTCTAGTATCATAAATGAATTGAAAAATCTTGGAAAAACTTTTGACTCCGAGGAAATTGCCAGGAAGATCCTTAGAAGTCTATCTAAACGATGGAGACCTAAGGTGACGGTAATTGAGGAATGTAAAAACCTATCTGACCTATCTTATCAAGAGCTACTTGGAACCTTAATGGCTCACGAAATCACTCTTGATGAAGATGAGGCAAATGATAGTAATAGCAAGAAGGTGGATTTACAAGCCGAATCTAGTGAAAGACTTGATTCGGATCTTGAAGATGAAACACTGTTGTTTGCTAGACGTTTTAAGAAAAAATTCTTTAATAAACCACAAGGTAAAACGTTTAACAATAACACTAATAAATCTTACAAAAAGCCAATTGAGTCAAAAGGGTCTCTTTCAAGTCGTGGTTGCTTCAAATGTGGCGATAATGATCACATGATCAAAGATTGCCCCACATGGAAGAAAATCAAAGACAAAAATCAACGAGACAAAACCAAGAAGGAATTCAAGCAAGTAATGATGGCTTATTGCTGGGGAGATCTCGACACAGAGGACGACGAATCAGAAGAAGAGGAAGTCGCCAACTTGGGTCTAAGCAACGTCAGTCTTGACCTAATTTCCGACAGTGACAATGAAAGCGAATCCGAGATGTGTCTTGTTGGCAACTCAGATTCAGAACCAGATTCAGAAGATGACGAAGAGGTTAGTCATCTTGAACTTAAAAAGCAAGTTAAGAATTTATCTAAGAAGTCTTTAATTAAGTATTTTGAAGAAGCCTTAGATCATTGTCATGAGCAGAGTCTTGAATTAAAAGATCTTAAAGAACAAATTCTTGATATTGCTGAGGAAAACCAACTTCTAAAGGCCAAAGCTAAAAAGCTCAAGTCTAAAGTTATGGCAACTTCAGCTATAACTTCAGACAAGACAAATGTTGAGAAAGAAGCTCTTGAGTCTAAAGTTATAGCTAATGAAGCTATAATCTCAGAGTTAAAGCTCAACATTAAGCATCTTCAAGCCAAAGTTATAGCTAATGAAGCTATAACTTTAGAATTGAAGAAAGTCAATGAGCATTTACAATCTGAAGCTAAGGCAAAGGAAGTTGTTATCCTTGATCACGAGAAAGTAAACTCTTTTCTTTCTCAGCAATTGAAAGAATTGAAGGCTGAATTCTCCCAAGCCAAAAGTCAACACAATGAGAAGAAACTTATCTTGAACAAACGTTTCAATGATTTTCGTGAAAATTTCAAAAAGAACAATCCCTCCAAAGATTCGAATGTAGACCATTCGTCGTGTGAAAAAGAAATTCAGTCTTTGAAGGAATTGCTCCTACATGCACGAAAAGTTCATGATAAGTGGGAAGGAAGTCAGAAGGTCTTAGACTTCCTTACCGAATAGTCTAACAATAACATGAAGATGGGTCTTGGTCATGAATGCTATAGTCATAGAGACCACGATAAGTGCAAATGCACTCTATTTGACCGTGATTTCAGAAGAAGGAAGTATGTCAATCTTTCAAAATATCTGATTTGCAATTATTGTGGTCACAACGGTCATGTTAAAGATAATTGTGTTAAATATGTTAACGACAACAAAAATCAAACTGATTTTGTGAAAGAGCATGACGTGTCTAGTGAGTCAGAATCTGAACCTCAACGTGATGAGGTTAGAAATAATGAGTTTAGATGGTTTTATGACATGGCTTTCGATTACACATCTGTACCTTCAAAATCTAAACCTAATGTGAATCAGAAGCAGTCGTTTAAACCTAATGTGCGTCACAACAATAAGAAACAATATAATAAACCTAGCAAACCCTATCCTAAGAAGAAAAGAATTGTCAAACAGGTATGGGTTAGGAAGGATCAAATACATAGAGTCACTAACCACAAAGGACCCAACTTAGCGTGGGTACCTAACAGCTGTATTTGATTCTCTTGCAGATAATAGTGAAAGAAAACAATCTATGGTATCTCGACAGTGGATGTTCGAGACACATGACTGGAAACAAGAATCTTTTTCTTTCACTAGAGCCCTTCAACGGTGGCAAGGTCACCTTTGGAGACAATAAGAAGGGAAACATAATCGGTGTAGGTAAGATTGGTATATCTTCTTCACATGCTATCAATAACGTATATCTGGTAGATGGCCTCAAGCATAACTTGCTAAGTATCTCTCAATTATGTGACAAAGGCAACAAAGTCGTTTTTCATTCAAATGTTTGTCGTATCATAGTTGAAGGTACTAGCAATGTTATCTTAGAAGGTCTACGTAAACGGAACGTGTATATGATTGATTTAAACAAAGTCACTACAAGTTCCTTTAAGTGCATGAAAGTCACTGTGGATGATTCATGCTTGTGGCACAAGAGGTTTGCACACATCAGTCCAACGATTTTAAAGAAACTTAAGTCTTGGGATTTAGTTGAGGGTCTACCCTCAATCAAATTCGAACAAGAAAAGATGTGTGACTCATGTGCCCGTTGTAAAAAAGTTTAGCTTTCTTTCAAACCGAACGAGTAGTAAGTATAGAGCGTCCACTTGAGTTGGTACAGATGGATTTGTGTGGACCTATGAATGTCAGAAGCCGCGGTGGATCAAGGTACGTATTCGTCCTAGTCGACGACTACTCAAGGTACGTATGGCCTATCTTTCTCTTTACTAAAGATGAAACTTTTGATGAGTTTGTAGTACTGATGAAGCTCGCCCAAAACAAGTATGATAAAAAGTTAGTTTCCATTAGTACGGATCATGGCACCCGAATTTGATAATCAAAGCTTTTATAGAATATTGTAGGGAGATGGGAGAATTGGTGTAGGACATAACTTTTCGCACCACGAACCACAAACCAAAATGGTGTCGTGGGAATGGAACGTAGGAATAGAACATTAGAGGACATGGACAGACCACTTGCTTTTGTGTAGGTGGCCTTCCTAGAGCTTTGGGCAGAAGCCCTAAGTACTGCATTGCTTTGTGCCACAATAGAGCATTGATTAGACCAATTATCAAAAAGACTCCATATGAACTTTTAGAGGTAGTAAACCAATATAAGCTCCACCTTCGTTTGGCTTCGGGAGTAATGTTTTGTCCATAATAATGGAAAAAGTAATTTGAGCAAATTTGATCACGAAGTGACGAAAGCTGTTTGTTTGGAGATTATATCATAGTAAAGCTTTTAAAGTTTTTAACAAAAGAACGGGTTGTGCATAGAAGAAAGTGTGCATGTTGTATTGATTGAAGATAATGGACCCCAGGAACAAGTTTGACAGAAATGAAGAAGAGGACAGGAATAATCAAAACATATTCTGATTGTAATCCGATTCAATTACGTATCAATACAAAGCCTCATAGAACCATCTTTCTTCTTACAAAAAGAACGGGAGCACCCAAGGCGAGGCACTAGGTGAATAAAGCCTTCAATAATCATATAACTGCTTCTATTTCTTTCAATTCAGACGGAGCCATACGATAAGGAGCTTTGGCAATGGGTCCAGAACCAGGAACAAGATCAATAGAGAATTCAACATCACGCTCGGGAGGAATCCCGGGCAAATCTTCGGGGAATACATCAACGAATTCTCGCACAATAGGCACATCTTCAATACTTGGCAAAGAGGTATTTGAAGAAGTCACAACACACAAGAATGCTTGGTGACCTTTTCTAACCATACTTACCAATTTCATAGCGGAAATTAAAGACACACCTTTACGGGGATGAGATCCCTTATAGGTTATTCTAACACCTAAAGGACTCTTTAAGAAAATCTTTTGATCACGACACTCGAACCTAGCATGATACATTAGCTAGCCAATCAATACTAATATAATATAAAACTCTCCTAGAGGAAACTTAAGGAGATTTGGGGAAAGATAGAACCCGCAATAGATATTGGAACATTAGGATAAAGGGTAGAACAAGAGATAATATCTCCGGATGGTAAGGATATGGGAGTATCCTCACTAGATGTAGGCTCGATAGATAATTTATTAGCATAAGTCGATGACACAAAAGACATTGAAGCACCGGTATCAAAAAGAATAAGACACGGTTGCTCTAGAATTGAGAACATACCCGTAATGATCTCGGGATAAGCGTTGGCTTCAGCACGGCTCATGACAAAGATTGAACCCTTAGGTTTAGGAGGAGGAGGGGGCAACTTTCGATCGGGGCAATCCTTGTAACGATGACCACCCTTTTGACAAAAGTAGCAAACGTAAGGTCGGTTGGTACAAGTTCTACCAGGGTGTAGAGGAAGTCTACAACGGTGACATTGACGACCTTGAGCTTGAGGAGCATAAGGCCTATGAGCCACATTTGATGTAGCTCTAGGAATAAAAGGAGCAGGATTCCTTGTATTTGCATTGGAAGGAGGATTGAATCTCGTTTTGTTAGCATATGAACTAGAGGAAGACGGAATAAACGGCCTCCTCCCATAATCAGTCGGCCTAGGAGCATAAGAAGGAGAGGGATTATTCATCAAAGCTTCATCTCTAATAGCCTTCATTGAATTCTCGGCCCACAAGGCATCATCATAAAGATCCCCAAAGGAATTGGTATTCCTTCTCTTTTTACTTTGCAGAACGGCACTCAACTTGTTTCGATAATAGAATGCTCGGTCTTCATCATCTCGGATAAGCCTCGGCGCAAAATGCGCAAGCTTATTAAACTCCGTAGTAAACTCTTGAGCTGATAAGTTGCCTTGTTTAAAGTCAATGAACTCTTTGTGTAACACCCGGAAATGTACCCTATTTTTCTAGTAGAAATATTTACGAAATCTTTTCAGTAATTTTAAGTTTTAATTTGGAATTTTATGTTTCGAGTCGAATTTAGAATTTCCGAGTTCGTATTTGGAACTTCTGCGAGATTTCATGAAAATCCCGTCTTAAGACGAGTTTGACTTTTCTTGACTTTTGAGTCGAGTTTGACTTTCTTTGACTATGGAACCGTCTTTGACTTTTTGCTTGACTTTTCTCCTACATAACTCACACTACTCCTTAACCTAATATTTCATTCAACACAACATCAAACACATTTCTTCCTCTTTAAGAAATCTCAAATTCCCTCTTTGATATCGATCTTTGAATCATCGTAACTTCTTCGTTACTTGATAGAATTTACGTAAGTTCGTCTTATTCTTCCTCCCTAACCTTCCTCTATCCGTATTGGTATTAAAAGTATCGTCTTTCTCGCTTTTCAAGCTTTCCGTCTTACTCAAGATGAACTTTATTCATCTTTTTACGATCTATTTGTAGGTGGTGACCTCCAAGATCCCGACAAAGACTATTACCTTATAGAAGAGGAGCTTGACGATTTGTAGAGACGCATAAAGGTAACGGTGAAGGGTTACTCGGTATCACTTACGTGTTTTACATGTTTATATGCTAGAAATCGTATTTAGAATACGATTAGGAAGATTAGAAATCATGCTATGATTAGTAAATGATGTTATATGATGAATACTGACGAATTATATGGATTGTTGATGATTATTAGAAGTATAATTGAGATTTGAAATGAATTGGTTAAGTATTGGAAGCTCACGGATGATTGGGTGTTCCCAGCCGGTCGACCGGCCGCCGGTCTGACCACCGGCTGAGAACACTTCAGTAACATCCTTTGGAAACTTGGATTTTTGCATGAAGAGGTGCTCCAGGCCGGCCCACCGGCCACCGGTCCATCCACCGGCCTGGAACACATCAGTAAGTGATGTTGGATTTTTGGTATGGTGCTCTGTGCCGGTCGACCGGCCGCCGGTCCTCTGACCGGCCCAGACCTCATTTCTCTGTTTTTGGATTTTGCCCTGTGTTCTGAGCCGGCCCACCGGCCACCGGTCCCCTGCCCGGCCTGTAACACGGCTGTGTTGTTTTTCTTTAATTTCTAAAACTCGTGATTTATAATAGTTCGCATGATCGGTTTAACGTATAATTTTACGTAATGTCTTATAATATTCATGTTTTGGATATATGATATCTCTTTCGCATGTATCACATGTTTTGTGACGGTTTTTGCTATGTTCCCACTTTGAGTCGGTCTTTACAAATGTTACGGTTTGAGCACTATTGTGTCTTGTGCTTTGTATTCTCATTCCCTTGGCTACCTT
>JAIUZE010026961.1:0-18813 GCA_022085475.1 Heliosperma pusillum | reverse complement strand
TCATAGAATCATCAAACATGAAAGACCAATACGTCTAGAAACAGGCATAAGTTCTTAGCACCGTCAATAGTCGACTTCTGTAACTCGAGTCTATACCACGAGGTAGGATATACTTATATATTTTAGCTCAGCGGTTACCTTTAAAACATGGCCAAAATACAAAGTACACATCTTAGCTCAGCGGTTACCTTTAAAACATGGCCAAGATACAAAACAAATATCTTAGCTCAGAGGTTACCTTTAAAACATGGCCAAGATACAACTCTATCCTAATCCTAGACTGCGCAGACCTAGAGAAATGCGGATAAAACCACCGCACCCAAGACTCATGATAAGACCACATGAGTACCCTAAGGAAATCCACCAAAGGGTTGGCTAGTACTTAAGCTGGCTCCATTCCCAAAGTGGAAGCAATTAGGCAGCCATGCCCCGGCTTGGTGTCATAATCCCAGGCCAGTGACACAAAAGCTATCAAGCAGTGAACTATATACTCGTTAAAGATAGTAAGGCCTATCAATGTCATGGTCCAAGGTGCTCATTTAGAATTAGAATGGTCAAGACGCCATATAATCATAATTCTCTATGAGTACTTAGTCAACACGACATATATCATACAATTAAACAGTCACAGGAAAAACTTCCTATCATGTGACTAATTGCATATAAATCACATTCAAATATCATATCGCCTCATATCTACTAAGGCTTATTCATTCATTTCATTAAATAAAACTTTACCTGAAGACAAATCCCCGACCCGAGTCCCGCGACGGGTCATCAGTCAAAACGGGGCTGACTAGATCTTAGTTTGACCAAACCCGTTTGGTCAAACCGGCTAGAAACAGAGTCTTAGCCATTTAGGCTTGAACATAAGAACATCATATTCATTTCATGCTATTTTATTCTAATTTCTAACATTTGAATTATTAATTCTTACGAAACCCGCTTGACTTAAGGGATATCAAATTAAACTACAATCTCATGCTATAATTTCTAACATGTGAGAAATAATAATATTATGAAAACCGTTTAATTAAATAATTTACTTATTAAAATTTCCCACTTGCTATATATTACAAAACATGATATAATAATAACACTAAACTCAAAAACCGTCACAAGCCAGAAGGAGGCTCACGGGTCAGCCAAGACCGGACCAGGCCGAGACTGAACCGGGTCTGAACCGGGCCCACGGGCTGGTTTGGGCCTGTTTTGGTCAACATTTCTAAAATCGTTTCTTAATATTTCCCGCATGCTTAACATATTTAAAACCCGTCAAAACAACAACAAAACAATCAAGTATCGACACAAGCCCAAAGGGCCAATAACGGACCAACCCAGACCGGGCTGGACCGGGCCTGAATTGGCCTGAACCGGCCTGAACCGGGCTGTTTCTTGGCCACCATATACGGCCACCACCACAACAACCCCAAATTTTTTTCTAACATGTTTTAATTAACAACCATCCATTTTAACAACCAATTCAACCATCATTCATACTAAAATTATGATTATGAACAAATCATCCAACATGTCAAAAACCATAAATATGTTATAAACTCATAAAACTTAATAATAATAACAACCTAGCATGTTACTACTTAAAACCGTAAAAAACAATAACAACAAAAACATGAACATAAAACATATGTGACATTAATTCGTCGAGTAACTCGGTAATCGTTACCTTAGCTAGCACAAAACCATGTAGCACCAAAATAAGAACTAAAAACCCGTCTACTAATCTTCTTCTAAAATATACGAGTCACCAAACTCGTCTTCATAATCTTCTCCTATAAGAAATTACAAAAATAACATTATTAGAATTAAAACTTGATTTCAACAATTAAAGTGTTGAAAACGATTTTGTCGGAATTGAAAATGAAACGTACACGGAGATGAAGAGCGGAGAGGAGACTTTAGAAATATAATTTAGAACGGATTTAGCCAAGTAACGAAGGTTTTGTGACGATTTTGCTCAAGAACGATCAAGAACGATCAAGAACACGAAGAACAATTTTGATTATATTAAAGAAGGTATTAAATAGATATTAAGTTGATTTAATGTAAAAATAAGAATATAATAAGTAAAAATAAGAATATAATAAGTGAGTAAGAGTGGGAGTTGGGCCGTGTAAATATAGAGGATTAATGGAGTCGGGTTTTGAACTTGTTGTTACGGGATTGACTCGGGTTTTATAAATATATTATGGTAAATATCTAGATATTATTATATATTATGTTTGTTTAATCAAATATCTAGATATTATTAGATATTATATTAGTTTAATGAAAATATCTAATCCTAAGGGAACAAGAGGGGAGCCGTGTGGAAGAGAGAAATCGGGTCTGTTTTTAAGCGATTTGTTGCGTAATTTAAACTGACAGATTGATAAAGTTACAAATATCTTAGATATTTGTATTAGTTTAATCAAGTTTAATCAAAAGATCTAAAATGAGGGAAAAAGGTGCTTTGGGCGTGTGGCACATGTAGGAGTCGGGTTTTGGGTTTGTTTCGGGACTTAAGTTGACTCGGGAATAGTTAAATGAAGTTCGGGTTTAAACCGTATAACCTACTCTTTAATTCCTAATAAATTCAAAATAATTATATTAAATTATCATAAATTCAAATAAATCGTAATAAATTAAAATAAATTAAATTTATTATTTTTTCAAATATAATTTCGGTCTTTCAAATTACGGGTTGTTACAATCACCCCTCCTTTTAAAAAGTTTCGTCCTCGAAACTTAGAAGGAGGAATGTGACATATATGTAGGTCTATTTCAAACCTTTAAAAAAATATATTTGTAATAAAAATATAGGGTCTTATCAATGGGGCGGAAGGTTCTCGTCTGCATTTAAGAACATCGACGTCCCAAGTCAAAGACTTAAAAGATACATTTTCGCATCAACAAATGAGAAAACTAGTTATCGAACGTCTCCAATAACGAGTCTCAACACTCCTTGACGGTAAAACTACTTGAAATCATCAAACATTTCCAAAAGCTTGTAGTTCAAAAATTCTATAGTAAAGGTAATAACTCTACTATCTATGCCTAAAATTTCTAACTAAAGCTTCTAATAATCTATCTATAAGAGATGATATTCGATAGAAGGAACGGAATATTCGAAAGAATAAATCGAATAGAAAGAGGGAAGAAAGAAGGAGATTTAAAAGTTTTCTCAAGGATAGAATCAAAATAAGTAGACAATACCCGAACGTCAAGCGACTCGAACATCGAAATCACAAATCGAGATACTAAGAGATACGTCCACACGAATAAAATGGACTAAAAAGGGGAAGGACTGAAAAGTAGCGGATTGAGTAAGGATCAATTTCAGGGAAAAGAGAGGAAGGAATCACAAAACTATCTTCCATCTATGACAATTCAAATGTCGATCGCAACTCGACAACACTAACTGTACAAGTAAACTAGTCCTCAAAAGAGAGCAATTATCCTCTACAATTTCAATCATCAAATTCCTACCAAAATATTTCATGAACATGACACTTCGAGTAACAACTCCCAATTATTCAAATTCAATTACAATCTTCTAAGGTTCATCGGTACGGTAAACTCCATAACTAACAACCCATGAAAGATTCATTACAAACTCTAATCTTCTTAGCTCCATCAAAACTCTTATTGGAAACCACCATCAAAATATTTATAATTAGGGAAACAAGACCGCTAACAACCACAAGGTAAAAGAGACTTACCATGAAATCCTTTGATCCAATTTATTCCAAAATTCATTACCTTTAATTATTAACAATGAACCTTCTCATCCTCAAAAGTTGAATTACAAAACCTCAAAGAGATTAGTCACACAAATCTCATTTCACTTAACTTTTGCCAAACATAGGGCAATGCGACCGTAAATCAATTTATTTATCTCTTCCAAACTCTCCATACATCGGTTTTCGCTTATAACCATATTCCTCAAGTTGTGTCATCCAATCCTAATTTCACAAAGTATTTATTCCCGTTAGGGTCCAACATTTAACGACTACAAATTCCCAAGTAACATTTTAAAAAAATCACTCAACTTCCTAACCACAACTACAACTATCATTAAGCTTATTTCGATCCTCTAAAGAAATTGCAACTTCAAGTTTTCATAATCTAAAACCACTAGGAGAGTTTCATCCTAAGCTTATTCTCAATTTTCTATAATCATTTAAACACGAAACTAGCTCAATAGGACGGTTAGGTATCATATTCGAAACTCCTTCAAAACACATCTACTAACCCTTACGATAGCTAAAAGAAAACTACCTCTCAAGAGAGTAGGGATAAAAGAACCTGATACAAGGAACCTTAGGAAGCATCTAAGATCAATCTTTGAAAAAGTTGAAGCACCACGTAACTGGTCAAAGTGATGGTCAAAGAGATCATCACCACGTAACCGAATGGCACCACTTAAAAGTCAAGAAAAGTCAAAGACGACTTAAAAGTCAAGAAAAGTCAAAGACGACTTAAGACGGGATTCTCATGGAATCTCGCGGAAATTCCAAATACGAATTCGGAAATTCTAAATTCGACTCGGAACATAAAATTCTATATTAAAACTTAAATTTGCTGATTCTGTATCATAAGAGTAAGAGCTTATAGGATCGCGTTTGTCACTCTCGGAGGCATCTGGCAAAAGAAAAACACAGATTAGTACTTATCATTTAGCAAGCAGAAAGAGACTACAACATAAATCCTAATCTACCCATCCTACCATTCTATCTCACAAGTTTATTATTTTATTAAGGTCAAGTTATTTATACTAGGGTACACAAACGTGCGTCGGGAGCAAAATGCTCTGATACCAACTGTGACACCCTCGAATTTGCGGAAAGATAAACAAGTAATTTAAATAAATAAAAGATGAGAATACGTTTTTAATAGGTTCACTTTAGTGAAAATCGGTAAATTTTAAAACCGGAACCTACCCTTAAATATATTCATCATAACAAAGGTGTCTTAAAGAAAAAGGTTCATAACAAAAAGGAAATAATATTATACATAAGAAGTATCTAAAACGGGAGACATATCTCCCTAATAAATACGGAAATAAAAGAGTGTATTAAATAATACAATCTTAAGAACCGAATATAGGTCCAAGGTAATACTTCACTCGCTAGCTCGTCAATGTACCCAAGTATGCATCACAAACCTGCCAACCGCATTAAATATAAACACGGAAGCCACAGTCAGTGGGGAGTAACTCCGAGTTCTCCCAGCCACGAAATGTCGAGTTTAATAAAACAGGAATAACATAAAAGAAATGTATATGGAAAATACAATACCTTAACATATACGATATGCTTTTCATGTTATGAAACAAATAACTAACATATTACCTAGCATATGAATGCTAAAGCTACTCATGCAAGCTATCTGGGAATCCAGTTAACAACCGGTAACCAACTCTATCAACCGTAGCCAGCTTGCATCTCACCTTCTACGATTCATAGAATCATCAAACATGAAAGACCAATACGTCTAGAAACAGGCATAAGTTCTTAGCACAGTCAATAGTCGACTTCTGTAACTCGAGTCTATACCACAAGGTAGGATAAACATCCTAGTCCTATACTGCGCAGACCTAGCGACAACCTCTACCCAGTCTGTCTCAGGACCAAAGTACATGGAGAATCTCGTACTAGGAGAACCCCCCTAAGCAAGTGGCTAGTACTTTAAGCTGTCTCCATTCCCAAGTGGAAGCCAATTAGCACCATGGCCCCGGCTTGGTTCAAATCCCAGGCCATGACACAAAGCTATCAAGCTGTGAACTATATACTCCGTTACAAGATATAAGTCTATCAATGTCAATGGTCTTAAGGTACTCATTAGAATTAGTATGGTCAACACGCCATAAAATCATAATTCTCTATGAGTACTTAGTCAACACGACATATATCATACAATTAAACAGTCACGGGAAAAACTTCCTATCATGTGACTAATTGCATATAAATCACATTCAAATATCATATCGCCTCATATATACTAAGGCTCATTCATTCATTCATTAAATAAAACCTTACCTGAAGACAAATCACCGACCCGAGTCCCGCGACGGGTCATTAGTCAAAACGGGGCTGACTAGATCATAGTTTGACCAAACCCGTTTGGTCTAACCGGCTAGAAACAGAGTCTTAGCCATTTAGGCAAGAACATAAGAACATCATATTCATTTCATGCTATTTTATTCTAATTTCTAACATGTGAATTATTAATTCTTACGAAACCCGCTTGACTTAAGGGATATCAAATTAAACTACAATCTCATGCTATAATTTCTAACATGTGAGAAATAATAATATTATGAAAACCGTTTAATTAAATAATTTACTTATTAAAATTTCCCACTTCCTAAATATTACAAAACATGATATAATAATAACAATAAACTCAAAAACCGTCACAAGCCCAAAGGAGGGCTCACGGGTCAGTCGGGCCTGGACCGGTGAACCGGGCCTGGTTTGGGCCTGTTTTGGTCAACTATTTCTAAAATCGTTTCTTAATATTTTCCGCATGCTTAACATATTTAAAACCCGTCAAAACAACAACAAAACAATCAAGTATCGACACAAGCCCAAAGGGCCAATTAACGGGCCAACCAAGACCGGGCAGCCGGGCCTGGACCGGGCCTGCCGGGCCTGTTTCTCGGCCACCAGTCACGGCCACCACCAACAACAACCCCAAATTTATTTCTAACATGTTTTAATTAACAACCATCCATTTTAACAACCAATTCAACCATCATTCATACTAAAATTATGATTATGAACAAATCATCCAACATGTCAAAAACACTAAATATGTTAAAAACTCATAAAACTTAATAATAATAACAACCTAGCATGTTACTACTTAAAACCGTAAATAACAAAAATAAATGTGACATTAATTCGTCGAGTAACTCGGTAATCGTTACCTTAGCTAGCACAAAACCAAATAGCACCAAAATAAGACCTAAAACCCGTCTACTAATCTTCTTCTAAAATATACGAGTCACCAAACTCGTCTTCATAATCTTCTCCTATAAGAAATGACAAAAATAACATTATTAGTATTAAAACTTGATTTCAAAAATTAAAGTGTTGAAAACGATTTTGTCGGAATTGAAAATGAAACGTACACGGAGATGAAGAGCGGAGAGGAGACTCTAGAAATATAATTTAGAACGGATTTGGCCAAGTAACGAAGGTTTTGTGACGATTTTGCTCAAGAACGATCAAGAACACGAAGAACAATTGTGATTATATTAAAGAAGGCATTAAGTAGATATTAAGTTGATTTAATGTAAAATAAAAAGATAATTAGTGAGTAAGAGGGGAGGTTGGACCGTGTAATATAGGGGATTAACGGGAGTCGGGTTTTGAACTTGTTGTTACGGGATTGACTGGGTTTTATAAATATCTTAGATATTATGGTAAATATCTAGATATTATTAGATATTATGTTAGTTTAATCAAAAGAAATGAAAATATCTAATCCTAAGGGACAAGAGGGAGAGGCGTGTGGAGGAGGAAGAAGTCGGGTCCGGGTTTAAGCGATTTGTTGCGGAATTTAAGTTGACAGATCGATAAAGTTACAAATATCTTAGATATTTGTATTAGTTTAATCAAAAGTAATCAAAAGCCCTAAAATGAGGGAAAAAGGTGCCTTGGGGCGTGTGGCACATGTAGGAGTCGGGTTTTGGGTTTGTTTCGGGACTTAAGTTGACTCGGGAATAGTTAAATGAAGTTCGGGTTTAAACCGTATAACCTACTCTTTAATTCCAAATAAATTCAAAATAATTATATTAAATTATCATAAATTCAAATAAATCGTAATAAATTAAAATAAATTAAATTTATTACTTTTCAAATTTAATTTCGGTCTTTCAAATTACGGGGTGTTACAGTATTCAAATCAGTCATATACACATTCCTCTTACGTAGACCCTCAAGAATGAAATTACTAGTACCTTCAACTATGATACGACAAACATTTGAGTGAAAAACCACTTTGTTGCTTTTGTCACATGGTTGAGAGATACTTAGTAGATTATGTTTAAGACCACTTACCAGATAAACCTTATAAATAGCATGTAAAGAAGATATACCAATCTTATCTACACCAATTATTTTTCCCTTCTTGTTATCTCCAAACGTAACTTTACCACCGTCAAAGGGCTGTAGTGAAAGAAAAAGATTTTTATTTCCGGTCATGTGTCTCCAACACCAGCTGTCGAAATACCATTGAGTATTCTCTTTCACTATTATCTACAAGGGAATCAAATACAACTTTAAGGTACCCAAGCTAAGTTTGGTCCTTTATGGTAAGTGACTCTGTAAATTTGATCTTTCCTAACCCATACATGTTTTACATTCTTTTGGTCTTAACATAGGGTTGTCTAGGTTTATTATAGTACATTCTAGGTTTTCTATTGTGGTGACGCACATTAGGTTTGAATTACTGCTTTTCATTCACATTCGCTTTACATGATGATGGTTTTGATGTGTAATCGAAAACCATGTCATAAAACCATCTGAACTCATTGTTTCTTATTTCTTCATGTTCAGGTTCTTGTTCAGACTCATTAACACTGGACACATCATGTTCTTTAACAAAATCGGCTTGATTTTTATTATCATTGGCATATTTAACACAATTCTCTTTACCATGACCTGTGTGACCATAGTAATTGCAAATCAGATATTCTGAAAGATTGACATATTTCCTTCTTCTGAAATCACGATTAGAAGGAGTGGATTTGTACTTATCGTGGTCTCTGCGACTATAACATTCATGTCCTAGACCCATCTTCATGTTATTGTTAGACTGTTTGGTAAGGAAGTTTAAAACATTCTGACTTCCTTCCCACTTTTCATGAACTTTTCGTGCATGTAGGAGGAATTCCTTCAAAGACTTAATTTCTCTCACATTTCGAATGGTCTATATTCGAGTCTTTGGAGGTATTGTTCTTTTTAAAGTTTTCACGAAAATCGATAAAGCGTTTGTTCAAGATAAATTTCTCCTCATTGTGTTGCTCTATGGCTTGGGAGAAATTAGCCTTTATATCTTTCAATTGCTGATAAAGAAAAGAGTTTTCTTTCTTGTGATCAATGATAACAACTTCCTTTGCCTTAGATTCAGATTTCAAAAGGCCATTGACTTTCTTCATTTCTAAAGTTATAGCCTCATTAGCAATAACTTTGGCTTGAAGATGTTTAATGTTGAGTTTTAACTATGAGATTATAGCTTCATTAGCTATAACTTTAGACTCAAAAGTGGCTTTCTCAACATTTTTCATATCTGAAATTGTAGCTGGAGTAGCTGTAACTTTAGATTTGGGCTTTTTGGCTTTGGTCTTCATAAGTTGATTTTCCTCAGCAATGTCTAGATTTGTTTCTTAAGGTCTTTTAACTCTAGACTCTCTTCATGACAATGATCTAGGGTTTCTTCAAAATACTTAACTAAGGACTTCTTAGATAATTTCTTAACTTGCTTTTTTAGTTCAAGATGACTAACCTCTTCTTCATCGTCTGAATCTGAGTCAGAATTACCGACAAGGCACGTCTCAGATCTTGGGCAATTACTTTCGTTGTCACTGTCAGAAAATTGGTCAAGACTGATGTTGCTCAAACATAGATTAGCAACTTCTTCTTCCTCTGACTCGTCGTCTTCTATGTCGAGATCTCCACAGCAATAAGCCATCATGACTTGCTTGAATTCCTTCTTGGTTTTGTCTCGTTGTTTTTTGTCTTTAATTTTCTTCCCTGTGGGCCAATCTTTAATCATATGATCATTGTCCCCACACGTGAAGCAACCACGATTTGAGAGAGACCATTTTGACTCAGTTGATTTCTTATAAGTTTTGTTAGTGTTATTGTTAGGCGTTTTTCCTTGTTTTCGATTGAAGAAGTTGTTCTTAAAACGCTTAGCAAATAACAATGTTTCATCCTCAAGATCTGAATCTTGTTTTTCGCTGGACTAAGGTTGTAAGGCCATTTTCTTGCTATTACTAGCATCCGCGTCATCCTTATCAAGAGTAATCTCGTGAGCCATTAGGGTTCTGAGTAGCTCTTGATATGATAGATTAGATAGGTCCTGACACTCCTCTATTACCGTCACCTTAGGTCTCCATCGTTTGGACATACTTCTAATGATCTTTCTAGCAATTTCCTCGGAGTCAAAAGTTCTTCCTATATTTTTCAGTTCATTGACGATACTAGAAAAGCGAGTGGTCATGCTATCGAGCGTTTCATTTTGCTCCATAGAGAACAATTCGTATTTTCGCATTAGCGGTGCGATACGTATTTTTTTGGGAACAGTAGTCCCCTCATAGGCTAACTGTAGACCGTCACATATTTCCTTGGCAGATGAACTATATGAGAATCGATCAAACTTGGTAGCAATCATGCCGTTTTGCAACAGACTAATAGCTTTTGAGTTTTTCTCAGCTTTCTTATAATCCGCCTCAACATAATCCTCTTCTTTCTTTTCGGTGGAAGTGTCAGTAACAGATCCAAGCATAATCTTATTCAGACCATTCTGAATGATTAGCCAGCACTCCCAGTCGTTACCCTTAATGTAATGGGTCATCATATTTTTCCATAAACCATAGTTCTTCCCATTAAATACGGGACACTTTAGGTATTTGGAATCTATTGAAATAAAAGTAAATGCAGCGAAAAATAGATAAACAAAAACGATTAAAGGATCAGACTCCTTGTTGTAAGGCAATCAAGAGCACGAATCTCTAATACCAATTGTAGAGTATATTGATCGAATACGAAAGAGGTAGGGTGAATTGAGTATTAAAAACTATCCCCACTTTTTCAATTTATATGATGTATAATTAATTACTTGAATTTATTGAGTAAAATCAACCAATTAATTAATCAATAAATTATGCGAGCAACGAAATAACGATATAAAGAGGGACACCAAAGATTTTTGAAGTTGTTCAGTTTCACAAATCGAAACCTACGTCCACTATTCTCGATTAATAATTCTTAGTACCTCTCTACGGATTAAAAAAATTATCAACGCACTCGTATAATCAACTATGATTATAACTCAGATTGAGTATCGCTAAATACTTTATACTATATTACGTTAATATTAAAGTACAATATAACTCACACAAATTCTCGTTAAAGAATAAGTAAGATTATGTGATGTATTATTATCCAATAACGTATTTCACTCGAGTGATTGATAGAGATTGATGCTTCACCTCTTTCGAAACAAACAATAAAAGTAATAAATATTTTGCTCAATGGTTTTTTAAAATCAATTTGTAAGATTCTCTCAAAAGTGCATAAAAGTCTTATTGAATGTTTGAGATCAATGGATTATTTATAGTAGAAGCATAGGAGAGGTAAACTCTAAAATCTAGCTTTTTCTTTAAGAAATATATTTATCTTTTATCTCAAAATAATGTTGTGAAAGTTTGTTGTAAAACCCTAGTTTGACCCAAAGAGTAAAACATGCCAGAGAGGTCGTTTCCCTCTTCTTCACGCAACCTTAGGTTGTTGTCCATATGCACGCAACCCTATGAGGCACAAACCCTAGGTATTTCGAAACCCTAGGTGGCTGAACCACTAGTTGGGCTTATTAGGTCAACAACAAAATGAGATATAATGTATTAGAAACCGTAGGTAGCATGACAACTCATAAGTTGTATTACTAACCAATAGAAAATCATAAATACATTCTCTATTTAAATCTTTTAATAAATATAAAGTACTCTTTCTCTTTTTAAAAACATTTAAAAGATTTGTTTCCAAAATCATGCATCAATTTCGTCATTCAAAGTTATAGGTGAAATAACTATAACTTTAAACTTAGTATGTAAAGTTATAAGTGAAATATTTATAACTTTACTCACGTAAATCCCTCTAATGGAATAGTTACCAGATGACGACCTATACTATCTAATCTTCACAAAGATCTTCAGTATACGGATCATCACTTCATCTTGATCACAAAGACCTTCCATCTTAATTCTTGTGTTATTAGACATAGATCTTGCTTGAATTGTTTCTTCAATGTTATAACCAGAATAGTTATAACTTTGTATATGAATCCTCAAAGTTATATCTCAAGCTCGTATAAGTTTGATTTCCTACTTGTAATTGTTGTTATCTATAATAAGACTAAAGCACCCAATTACATAGATATGATATAACAATCAAATAATTACTTGTCATTTAACCACATTGTGAAATATATACTTGTCATTATCAAAATTGTATCATAGGTCAAACAAACCTCATGTTCTACTTGCGTAATCGTTGAAAGAATATGACTAGCACGCCAAACTGGTTTCTACACTCTTTTGACTTAACGATCATGTCGTCGACATAAACTTGAACCTCTTTGTGCATCATGTCTTGTAGCAAGGTCGTTTTTGTTTTCTGATATCTAGCCCCTAAGTTTATCAACCCAATAGGCATAACTGTGTAATAATAGGTCCCTCATGGAGGTACGAAAGTTGTCTTGTACATATCTTCCTGGGCCATGTTAATCTTATTGTAACCGGCATAGCCATCCATAAAGGATAAAAAAGCGTGATGCGCGGTATTTTCAACCAAGATGTCGATGTAGGGTAATCGGAAATCGTCCTTTGGACTCGCTTTATTCAAATCCCGGAAATAAACACAAACTCTCAAATTTCCATCTTTCTTTGGAACTGCCACGATGTTAAAAACCCAATCCGAGTATTTCGATACTCTTATGAACCCAGCTGTGAACTGTTTATTTACCTCTTCTTTGACTTTCAAAGACCATTCTGTTCGCATTCTACGCACCTTTTGCTTGACTGACTTGAAACCTGGCTTGATTGTCATATTGTATTTTGCAAATTCTCTAACAATGCACGGCATGTTTTTGTAAGACCACGCAAACACATCCTTGAACTCAATCATGGAACACTTCTATTCTCGCAACTTTCCTCTTCTCTTTCCAGTTGAAGATGGGTTCACGGAAGTCCATACATGACATTTATTTGCCCGTTTGAAAGAAGTAATGGTTTAGCGTTGGGGAGTAAGGTTCCATATGTATATCTCGATCCTCGATTGAACTTTTTCTTTTCTGGAAGTCTGGTTCATTTGGTTCATAGCCAAGACCAAACCTCGTCCCCTTCGCTAGTGGTGGCTTGAATACTCCAGCTTCCTCCTTTCCAGGATGTAATGATAGCCCTGAATATTGCCATGTGTTCAAAACTACCTCACAGGCTTGACTCTTCGTGTAAAGGTCAATGTTAGCCAAATGAAGGTTAGGTTCAATTGCACTTACCACCTCAAAACCGCATGGATCAATAGCTACATCAAACTTTTCTTCTTAGGCCACATCCCCCCACCAACCACAATAAGCGTGGCATCAATTGTAATAACTTCCCCATTCAGCGTAATTTTGATCTTGTGATGAAGAGTTGAAGAGACATCACCCACTGCATGGATCCAACTTCTCCCGAGTAGAAAATTAAAATATGAGGCGACTTCTATCAATTGAAAGTCAACCTTACTTTCTGTAGGTCTCGTGCAAACCACTAGCTTCATAAGTGCTATTATGCGACGCACAAGGCTATCTATATCTCGAGTTGTTTGCGTAGTTGGGACAAAGTCATTTTTCTCTAGTCCCATTATATGAGCCGTCGTCCAATGAAGAACATTTACAGCTGACCCGTCATCATCTAGGGTCATAGGAATATGTTTGTGAGGACATGTCACAGTGATGTAAAGAGCCAAGTTGTGGCGTGGTATGTAGGGTGGTTGATCCTCATCAGAAAATGTTACGAGATTAGCAAGTTGTGATTGAGTGCGAGCTATAAGACCATGTTGTTAGATTCAATAACCCCTTCATAAGTCCCTTTTTATGATGAACTAATTAACGCTTTAATTTGTTGTCCTAGATCTAGTGCATGCAATAACATAAAAGCAAAGATAAGAAAAAAAGTTTTTTTCTCACATTGGATTTTGGCCGAAAATGGGCACAAGAGTAGGACTCCTTGAGCTATAAGATTGTGGGTTGATCTTCTTAGGTTTCAAGTATAGAAACACTCCAATTAGTTGCATCTAGACTATCCCAAATCTGCACATATATTATATACTAGTTAATATATAAATGAAACCCTTATAATATGTCTGATATTATTATTATTACTCTTAGTAATAATCCAAGTATATTAGAAATCTTATGACCTTGATTAATATGAAACTTCTTAAGTTTCTAGTGAGCAGAGAGATCTAAGAAACTTATCTAATAAGAGTAAGAATACAAGTGAAGTAATGAGAAGAGAGATTATCTCCTTTCATCACCTCATAGAGCCAGCCGCACTTGCTTGGGAAGGGTGAGCATGCTCTCCTCTTTCTACTACCCAAACCAATAGAGTAGGTGTAGGCATTTTGGCGTAATGATTATGTTTTATGCAATAAAGACAACAACATTTATCACCCTAACCACACTCACCAAAAGCGGCCCCTACATGTCAAATGGACTCCATTTTATCTTTTGTCATTTGTCATATATGTGACATGTGACATGTAATTTTGCTTATAAATGTACATTTAACTAGTTTAAATGCAATCTTATAACAAATAAATTATACTCAACATTTGAAGTAATAATTTATAATTAGATGTATCTAAAATGGGTTATCTCATATTTGGTTAATATAATCTACAACTATTTGTAATTATAATCAACCAATTATGCTTATCTAAAATGTTTCATAAACATTAATCATTCTTAGTAATATAACAATTAAATTACTAAATTGAATCTTATTTAATCATATTACAATAAATTATAATTCTCACGTATAATATAAACATGTTCAAATTAAGGAATTAATTAATTTGTATCGCTATACAATTAATTAAATTTCATGATTAGCGAATCGTCCTTTCGGTGTGACCTCAAGGGATCAACTGATCACCTTCGTCATAGGACAGTAACGTCAAACTCTAGTAAGCTATTCGTTAACGATTAATGTGGATCAGTTGACTATAATTTTTATCATCCCTTTGTATTCTTGTTATTGAGATTTAATTAAGTGATCGCACTATTGTTGAGGACACTTACTCCAACCAACTCCCACTTGTCTGAAACATGTGTGCGTCACTAATTCTATTGTCCTATAACAATCTCTCACTCAATGCAAGGTGTCTTGCAGGTCGTACTTGTCTGTGATCATATCTTGAGTGGTTTCTTCGATCTGGAGAGTAACTGACTGACCGAAATTATCTACAATAGATACCTTCCGAGCGTGGCCACGCCTTTCTAGTTCACTATTCCTCGAGTGGCCTTGGGGTATTGAATAACCCTGACAAGGGGTTGGACAAATCCTATCGCACTATTCCCTTCGTACGCTCACGGTTCTTTATGACCCAAAAATTGCCCATTTACCCCTTTTTACAGAATGGCTTGGGCAAAAATCAAAGTCAATTAGAAACTGTGTCGACTTGGGCGAACAATCTTTAGTCTAAAGAATTGACTAAAAAAGAATACTATAGTAGCTCTCGCCACGACTAGGCTATATGAATTGCCAAAACACTATAAGCGGTCACTGCCCGACAGAGTGTCCCATACAGTCTGCCTATGTGATCGATCGACTAGTCATTCCATATGAATCAATGGCACTTGAACTTGCCATCAATCGCATCACACTCCAGTCACTTAGAGACGTCACCTCATATAAGCGACCACTGGCCAATGCTATGTTTGTCTAGTTCACTTTAATAGGGTTCAATGTTGTCATTACAACCTATTTGGATATAACAAAGCAACAAATGAGTTTTTAGAAACTCAAACGATAAACGTGATCATCATATATGAACAATCATTACAATGTTATTGCTTCATATATTATAATCAAAAGTATACAAGTTCCATGAAGCTACATGGCAATCTCGTCTAAATGCAAATAAAAGCTTGGGTAGTGGATATAACATGTATCCATTTATTCCAACTTTATGAATTGTCTTTTCCTTCTATTGTATGTGATTCCTATTAACATGAATTTATCTAAGTACATGTCAGATCTCAATCTAGAGTTGGGCTCTTTAATTTGAAAGAAACTACCACTTGTTATCATGATAGCTATGTGATAGGTATTTTAAACATTCTTTTCAATCTTGGACAGGTGAATTTAAATATTGTAATTCTTTGAAGAGGGGAACATCATATTTTAAATGAAACGGAAAAGGGTTTAGGGTTGTATCAAGCGGCCTCGTTGTCGCCTAATCCAAACCAAAACGCTTTTTCTTATGATAGAAGTCGTAGTGCAAAAGCCAAAACTAAACCCTTAGAAGGGACGGGTGAGACCCTTTTGTGACCGAGATTAAAAGAGGGAAATGACAATCCTAAAAAGAGAACGAAAAAGGGTATGGGGCTGGATTAGGCGTCACCACTTCGCTCCGGGTAAACCCTCAGGTATACATAATAGCCTGCATATGACACATACTGTAACACCCCCAACCAAGGTGCCTTACAAGGCCCCCGTAGCACATGGGAGGGCTACCATCTCGATTCCCCGAGGTAGTACATATCAAAACAAGCCATAAAGAAAAAATACTTTATTTAATCGATGTTTAAATATCAATACATGTTCTCAAAACCGACGACATACCGTCTGACCAATAATCCAAACTGGACAATATTAACGTAATATAAAATAACTAATCAATGTATATAACTCCAATGCTAAGCGGAAGCTAGACACAACATGGTGATCCCATCCTTGATCCCAACGTATTTTCATCGATTACATGCGATCACCTGCTCACCAACGTACACGATATGCACAAGGGATAGAGGAACTAGAGGCTCATCGCACCGGTCACCTCAGTAGACTCAAGTTACTACCGTGCTCTACAAAACCACCAAATGACCCTGCAGCGGAGCCACATGCGTCGAACTTCATTCTTGCCATAGCAAGATAACCCGGAACATTAATGTGCACATCCCCCACGTGGCATGATAACCACGGGGGCGAACTCAGGGTGTGACCTGTCTCCCAACAGGATCACTAGACCATTGTAACATCAACCACAACTCCCCAATCTCAAACATCGTCACAACAGTGACCAAACACATCATCGCATATCAAGTATCACAAATAACAAATCAATAATCTCATGCCATAAATTAACATAAACAAATACCGAGTAGGAAACCCTACCATTTCGCAAATCCGCAGAAAATCACAATCATTCTATCAATACTCTTCTTTTATGAATCCCTTACCCTAACCATGCAATTACCATAATCATTACTAACCCTTTTTTCCCTTTTCCCCAAATCAATTAATGTTATAACATTACATACAAATCACAAAGTCTACATACATACCTATGCAATCAACAAGTGGCGATAGATCAGATCCGGCACGAGATGATTACGGATGTTGTTGAGGAATTAGAGAGAGTTTGAGAGAATACTAAGGTTTGCTTTAAGAAACGTACTGAGATTATAAATCCTAATTCCTCTTATAAATCCTTAATCAATCGTCCGACTAATCCTCCAATTTCGCAGTACTCGACCGAGTACAACATGTACTCGGTCGAGTAGAACACACTCGCTCGAGTGCCTAACTCACTCAGCCGAGTACGCAAGAATAGAATACTGCTCCAACTATCACCCAATTCCACTCGGTCGAGTAGCCTCTACTCGGCCGAGTACATAACCTACTCGGTCAAGTAATGTGACAACCCTCGCGAATGCGGAAATAAAACATACAAGCATGTGATATAATTAGCGGAAATACGGTATTTTAAAAACTGTTATACATGCAAGATAGAAATACGAAGAGTGTCAATTGTTACAAACCAAATAAAAATACCACAAGAGACGTAGTCTCTCAAAGTGTTAACAAAAGACAAGGTTATTAGCAACTAGCTAAAATCGTCTAGAGGTGAATCTTCCAGGGACAACGCCCGCTAGCTCACACCCGAACCCAAAATATCATAGCAAAAAGCCATCCAAATCAAGCAACCTGTTCATCCATGAAAACCATGAACGCCACAGTCAGTGGGGAGTAACTCCGGGTTCTCCTATCACATTAAACGTACGTAGAAGGAAATACAAAAGTAGAGCATGCATACATATAGATATACATGTGAGAAACGATAAGAATAGATAAGCAATTCTATATATAATGATAAGAGCATAAGAGTTACAAGTCCGAATCCATCATGTGATACAAAGACTAGGGGAAGACACTCTTAGGCAACCGAATACGCTCACTAGGGCTTGCATCTCACCGTTAGCCGTATAAGTTTGATAAGATTGAGACTCGACAAACAACCATGCCAAGTCATGCGATGACCACAATAAATTCATCATATTATCATCCATTCAGACATACCAATACATTGACAATGCCCAATCATGCAATGACCATGAATAATAAGTCATGAAATCACGCATTCAAGAACGACGACACAAAGACGACATCTCTCACGGTAAATGAAACGCACTAGCAACGTGTACATGGCAAGTATGATTAAAAGGCATCCACGGGATAAAGCATTTCCCTGAACGCATACAACGATGCTACATTTCGTATATGTAGACTAATTTTCTCCTGGTAGCACGACGATAATAATACGGTCCTAGTCTAAACCTGGCCAGATTCTCGGAATAAACGTGTTTCGATTCGACATGCGATACACATTTCGCATCCAAGACTCGGTCTTACAATATATATGCCGAGTATCCCAAATTCGGTAGATCAATTCACGAAAGAGGCGGAAAAGAGCTCAAGCCTCATAACAAGCGGTACGCTACATGCAAATAACACCACCTCGCAAGTACACA
>JAIUZE010026958.1:0-12893 GCA_022085475.1 Heliosperma pusillum | reverse complement strand
GGGTTGGTCCATGGTGGGTCCGGGTTTTGGTCTTTGGGTTGTGTCGATGTTTGATTGTTAATTGTTGTTTTGACGGATTTTAATTACGTTAAAGCATGCGGGAAAATATTAGAAATCGGTTTTAGAAAATTAAAGCAAAACAGCCCATTTATGTCAAAACAGGCCGTGGGGCCCATCCAAGCCCATGTGGGTCCGGCCCAACTCAGCCCGTGGGTCCCACTTTGGGACTTGTGACGGTTTTTGAGTTATCGTCATTTTTATCGTGTTTTGTAATATTTAGCAAGTGGGAAATATTAATAAGTAAAATATTTAATTAAAAAGGTTTTTCATAAAATTATTATTTCTCACATGTTAGAAATTATAATACGAGATTAGTTTACGTTGAAATCATTTAAGTCAAGCGGGGTTTGGGTATAATATGATTATTCACATGTTAGAAGTTTTAATAAATAACATGTAATGAATATGTTGATTTTTATGTCTATGTCTATGTGATACAGACTCTGTTTCTAGCCGGTTTGATCCAACGGGTTTGGTCAAACTAAGATCTAGTCAGCCCCGATTTGACTGATGACCCGTCGCGGGACTCGGGTCGGGGATTTGTCTTCAAGTAAAGTTGTATTTAATTATGAATTAGCCTTAGTAGATATGAGGCGATATGATATTTGATTATTATTGATATGCAAATAGTCACATGATAGGATGTTTTCCCGTGCCTGTTTTATTTTATGGTTGGTGTCGTGTTGACTAAGTACCCATAGAGAATTATGAGAATATGGCGTCTTGACCATTCTAATTCTAAATGAGTAGCTTGGACCACGACATTGATAGGCCCGTACTATCTTTAACGAGCATACGGATTTTGCCGCTTGATAGCTTTTGTGTCTCGGCTTGGTGGGTTTATATCCAAGTCGGGGCATGGTTGCCTAATCCGTTTTGGGGTTGGAACCAGCTTAAGTACTAGCCATCTCTGCTTAGGGGGTCGCCTAGTAGAGTTTCTCATAGACGGTTATGTCATGGGACGGGGAACTGAATAGCTGTTGTCGCTAGGTCTGATCAGTCCTAGGACTAGATGTGTTCCTACCCTTGTGGTATAGCTCGAGTTACAGAAGTTTCTATCGACTGTACTAAGAACTGTTATGCCTTTGGTAAAGTATTGGGTCTTTCAGTTTGTATGATTTATAGTTTCCAGAATGTGAGATGCAAGCGCTAGGATTGATAGTAAGTTTGGATTAACCGATTGTTAACTGATTCACATGATTACGTGTTGATTAAGGTTTGAGTGTATCATGGCCACGTTACAGGGTAACCTCTGAGCTAGCATACCAGCTTCCCTACCTTTTGTTATATTGTATTATCGGTTTCACATGATAGCTTTCATATGATAGGTTATATGTTAGTTAATTGTTTCATAACATGAAAAGCATATCATATATGTTTAAGTTTTGTATTTTCCATATACATTGCTTTTATGTTATTCATGTTTCATTAAACTCGACCTTTCGTGGCTGGGAGGACTCGGAGTTACTCCCCACTGACTGTGGCTTCCGTGTTTATATTTAATGCGGTCGAACAGGTGGTGAATGCATACATTGGGTACATTGACGAGCTAGCGAGCGAAGTATTACCTTGGACCTATATTCGGTTCTTAGATTGTATATTATTATACACTCTTGCATTTCCGTATTTATACGGGAGATATGTCTCCCGTCTTGTATATTTCTTTTGTAGAATATTGTTTCCATTTTGTAATGACCTTTGTTTTTTTTATGACACCCTTGTTATATATTATCATCTTTTATGTATTTAAAGTATTTTTTTCTTTCCGCAAATTTGAGGGTGTCACAGTGGTATCAAGCCATATTTTGCTCCCGACGCACGTTTGTGTACCCTTTGCATAAAGAACTTGACCTATCAATAATAAACTTGTTTTGAGATAGAAGGTAGGTGGGGAGATTAGGATTATGTTTGTATCTTTTGTTTATGCTGAATTGTTAGGATTAACTTATTTGGTTTTGTCTCTTATGAAGATGGTTGGACCTCGTGTAGAAGAGATCGTTGTTACGGCCAACCAGGTCCCTCCTCATAAAGAAGACAATTGCCAAGGAGGCTATGCTTGGGTGGCTAGCCAAATTGCTAGGAGCAATATTACGCCTTATGGTGGAATATGTGTTACCTAGAAGGAGTATCCTCTGCCGAAGATTTGAAGATTTATAAAGCCTAATTGAAGTGAATTCTTTCTTCATCTGCGAATTCTCTCGTCCTTATAATATTATGCCCTCTTCTTTCTATCTAAGGGCTTCTTTCTCTTCCAACCTATTTACATTTTTGAAATTTCTCTTAATAGTTCCTTCATTATACCATTGGTATTCTTACCTTCCTCTTGTAACATTGGTATGGATGTCACCCCATTGGTATGCGGTATATTATTCTTAGTAGTAAGAACTTTGAATTTGTTGGAATATTAGTGTTAATTGGAATGAACTTGTGATTTGAGGAAAATGGTATAGATCTAATTTCACCCTATGGTGGTGAGAGTTGGTATCCTTGGGAAAGGTGTGGTAAGGTATGTTTAATGATTTTATTGTTGGATGCTTGTCATGACTTGTGAGTAAATAGTTCATGATATTCGATGGTGTAAGATCGAATGAGTTGGCTAGGACTTCTTAACTCATTAGTAATTTAGTCTTTTGGACTTAGAAGTTTAGTATTGATTTGAAGACCATGCGTTTGATATGGCTATTTTGGGAGTAAATAAGAGTTTCGAATACGATTCCTAACCATCATATTAAGCTAGTTCCATGTTTAGATGATTATAAGGATTTGAGGATACACTTAGGATGAAACTCTCCTAGGGGTCTAGATTATGAAAGCTAGAAGTTGCAATATCTTTTTGAGGATCGAGATAAGCTTAAGGATAGTTGTAGTTGTGGTTAGGAAATTGGGAAATTCTTTTAATGTTACTTGGGAATTTGTTGTCGTTAAATGTTGGACCCTAACGAGAATAAATACTTTGAGGAATTAAGATTTGGATGACACAACTTGAGGAATATCGACATAAGCGAAAACCGATGTATTGAGAGTTTGGAAGAGATAAATAAATTGATTTACGGTCGCATTGCCCTTTGATTGGCAAAAGTTAAGTGAAATGAGATTGTGTGACTAATCTCTTTTGAGGAGTTGTGTTTTAACTTTTGAAGATGAGAAAGTTAATTGTTAATAACTTAAGATAATGAATTTTTGGAATAAATTGGATCAAAGGATTTCATAGTAAGTCTCCTTTACTTTGGGGTTGTTAGCGGCATTGTTTCCCAAATTATAAATATTTTGATGGTGGTTTCCAATAAATGTTTTGATGGAGCTAAGAGGATTATAGTTCGTAATAAATCTTTCATGGGTTGTTAGTTATGGAGTTTACCGTATCGATGGACCTTAGAAGATTTTAATTGAATTTGAATAATTGGGAGTTCTTACTCTATGTGTCGTGCTTATGAAATATTTAGGTAGGAATCGGAGGATGGAAAATGTTGAGAGTATATCACACTCTTTGGAGGATTAGTTTACTTGTACAGTTAGGGTTGTCAAGTTACGATCGACATTCGAATTGTCATTTATGGAGGATAGTTTGGTGATTCATTCCTCTCTTTTCTTTCTTTCTATTCGATTTATTCTTTCGAATATTTCGTTCCTTCTATCAATTATCATCTCGTATAGATAGGTTATTAGAAGCTTTAGTTAGAAAATTTAAGTATAGATAGTAGTGTTATTACTTTTGCTATAGAATTTTTGAACTAATCGCTTTTGGAAATTTTTGATGATTTCAAGTATTTTACCGTCAAGGAATGTTGAGACTTGTTATTGGAGACGTTCGATAACTAGTTTTCTCATTTATTGATGCGAAAATGTATTTTTTAAAGTCTTTGACTTGGGACGTTGATGTTCTTAACAGCTGACGAGAACTTTCCGTTCCATTGATAAGACCCTATATTTTATTACAAGTATATTTTTAACAGTTTTGAAATAGACCTACATATATGTTACTTTCCTTCTTCTAAGTTTCGAGGACGAAACTTTTTAAAAGGAGGGGTGATTGTAACAACCCGAAAAGTACCCGATTTTTCTAGTAAAAATATTTACTAACACTTTTCAGTAGAACTTAAGTTTTTAAAATAGGAATTTTGTTCCGAGTCTTATTTTGAAATTCCGCGTTCGTATTTGGAATTTTTGAGAGATTTCATGAAAAGACCGTTTTTGGTCATCTTTGACTTTTCTTGACTTTTAAAACCGTCTTTGACTTTTTCTTGACTTTTTAAAGTCGTCATTGACTTTTTCTTGACTTTTAAGTCGTCATAAACTTTTCTTGACTTTTAAGTCATTTTGACTTTTCTCGACTTTTTAAGTCGCTTTGACTTTCGTTGACTTTTCCCGACTCGTCTTGCGATTTGAAGACCGAAATTTTATTTAAAAAAATTATATTTTTGATTTATTTTTATTTAGATTTATTAAGATTTATCATAATTTAATATAATTATTTTGAATTTATTCGGAATTTAAAGAATAACGTTTACGGTTTTAACCGAACGTCATTTAACTATTCCCGACGCATCGTAATGCGCGCAACAAAATCGAAACTCGACTTTGGCATGAGTCACACGTTTATGTCATCGTTTTCCACTCACAACTAGATATTTTATTTGTTTTGAATAAACTAATAATAATATCTAGATATTTTTCTACTTTATCGATCAGTTAACGAAAGTTACGCAAATCGCTCAAAATCAGACCCGCTTTCTCTCCTATCCTCACGGTTTTTCTTCTCTCTTTGACCTTGATATTTTCTTTCTTTTCATTACAATAACATAATATCTTGATATTTAATTCAATTAACTTAATATCTAATTAATTACGGTAATATAATTATTATACCGGGTCAATTCCATAACAACAATTTCAAAACCCAACTCACTATTTTGGCCTATATTTACACGGCACTCATCCACTCATTCCTACTCACAAACAACTTTTCATTTTTCAACAAATCAAATTAAGATCAAAATATCACTTTCTTTAATCGTTCTTGAGCGTTCTTCGCGTTCTTCATCCGTTCTTCATCGTTCTTGAGCAAAACCTTCATAAAACCTTCATTTCTTAATTAAATCCGTCCTAACTTATATTTCTAGGACCTCCTCTTCGCTCCCCATCTTCAAGTACGTTTTATTTCCAATTCCGACAAAATCGTTTTCAACACTTTAATTATGGAAAATCATATTTTAAGTTCTAATAATGTTTTTCTTGTCATTTCTTATAGGGGAAGATTTTGAAGACGAGTTTGGTGACTCGTATATCTTAGGAGAAGACTAGAAGACGGGTTTCTTAGTTCTTAGTTCTTATTATTTTGGTGCTACTTGATTTTAGCTAGCTAAGGTAACGATTCCGAGTTACTCGACGAATAATGTTACATATCTTTAGTTGTTGTTTATGATTTACGGTTTTTGATTAGTAACATGATAAGTAATCCTTTTTATTATGTTGTATGGAATTTACATGTTGTTTAGTGTTCTTGATGAATTTGGATGATCTATTTATAATCATGATTTAATATGCATGATGGTTGAATTGGATGTTAAAAATGGATGTTGTTAATTAAAATGATGTTAGGAGTAATTTGGGGTGGTGGTTGTGGTGGCCGTGGAAGTGGCCGGGTATGGTGGTTGGTGAACCGGCCGGTTCAGGCTGGTCAGACCGGTTCAGGCCGGTCCAGCCGGTCTGGGTTGGTCCTTGGTGGGTCCGGGTTTTGGTCTTTGGGTTGTGTCGATGTTTGATTGTTTAATTGTTGTTTTGACGGATTTTAATTACGTTAAAGCATGCGGGAAAATATTAGAAATCGGTTTTAGAAAATTAAAGCAAAACAGCCCATTTATGTCAAAACAGGCCGTGGGGCCCATCCAAGCCCATGTGGGGTCCGGCCCAACTCAGCCCGTGGGTCCCACTTTGGGACTTGTGACGGTTTTTGAGTTATCGTCATTTTTATCGAGTTTTGTAATAATTAGCAAGCGAGAAATATTAATAAGTAAAATATTTAATTAAAAGGTTTTTCACTAAATTATTATTTCTCACATGTTAGAAATTATAAGACGAGATCGTAGTTTAATTTAATATCCTTTAAGTCAATCGGGGGTTTACGTAAGAGTTAATAATTCACATGTTAGAAGTTTTATTAAAATAACATGTAATGAATATGTTGAATTTATGTCTATGTGATAAAGACTCTGTTTCTAGCCGGTTTGATCCAACGGGTTTGGTCAAACTAAGATCTAGTCAGCCCCAATTTGACTGATGACCCGTCGCGGGACTCGGGTCGGGGATTTGTCTTCAAGTAAGGTGGTATTTAATTATGAATTAGCCTTAGTAGATATGAGGCGATATGATATTTGATTATTATTGATATGCAAATAGTCACATGATAGGATGTTTTCCCGTGACTGTTTTATTTTATGGTTGGTGTCGTGTTGACTAAGTACCCATAGAGAATTATGAGAATATGGCGTCTTGACCATTCTAATTCTAAATGAGTAGCTTGGACCACGACATTGATAGGCCCGTACTATCTTTAACGATCATACGGAGTTTGCCGCTTGATAGCTTTTGTGTCTCGGCTTGGTGGGTTTATATCCAAGTCGGGGCATGGTTGCCTAATCCGTTTTGGGGTTGGAACCAGCTTAAGTACTAGCCATCTCTGCTTAGGGGGTCGCCTAGTAGAGTTTCGCATAGACGGTTATGTCATGGGACGGGGGACGGAATAGCTGTTGTCGCTAGGTCTGATCAGTCTAGGACTAGGATGTTTTCCTACCTTGTGGTATAGCCTCGAGTTACAGAAGTCTTCTATTGACTGTGCTAGGAACTTATGCCTGTTTGTAGACGTATTGGTCTTTCAGGTTTGTATGATTCTATGAATCTTAGAAGGTGAGATGCAAGCCGGCTAAGGTTGATAGAGTTTGGATTACCGATTGTTAACTGATTCACATGATATTATGTTTGATTAGGGTTTGAGTGTATCATGGCCATGTTCTGAGAGTGAAACCTTGAGCTAGCATACCAGCTTCCCTACCTCGAGTTATAGTTTATTATCGGTCTCACATGATAGCTTTCACATGCTAGGTTATTTGTTAGTTATCTGTTTCATAACATGAAAAGCATATCATATATGTTTAAGTTTTGTATTTTCCATATACATGGCTTTTATGTTATTCATGTTTCATCAAACTCGACATTTCGTGGCTGGGAGGACTCGGAGTTACTCCCCACTGACTGTGGCTTCCGTGTTTATATTTAATGCGGTCGAACAGGTGGTGAATGCATACATTGGGTACATTGACGAGCTAGCGAGCGAAGTATTACATTGGACCTATATTCGGTTCTTAGATTGTATATTATTATACACTCTTTCATTTCCGTATTTATACGGGAGATATGTCTCCCGTCTTGTATATTTCTTTTGTAGAATATTATTTCCGTTTTGTAATGACCTCTTTTATTTATGACACCTTCGTATGTATTTTCGTCTTACATTTATGTATTTAAATATTTTTTTCTTTCCGCAAATTTGAGGGTGTCACAGTTGGTATCAGAGCATTTTTGCTCCCGACGCACGTTTGTGTACCCTTGTATAAATAACTTGACCTTAATAAAATAATAAACTTGTGAGATAGAATGGTAGGATGGGTAGATTAGGATTTATGTTGTAGTCTATTTGTTTATGCTAATTGTTAGGAGTAACTTAATTTGTTTTGTTTCTTATGACGATGGTTGGACCTCTTGTAGAAGAGATCTGTGTTACTGCAACCAGGTCCATACTAATAAAGAAGACAATTGCCAAGGAGCTATGCTGGGTGTGTCCTAGCCAAATTGCTAGGAGCAAATTACGCCTTCTGTGGAATATGGTTACTAGAAGGGGAGTGATCCTCTAAACGAAGATTTGAAGATTTATTAAAGAGCCTAATTGAATGAATCTCTTCATCTGCGAATTCTCTCGTCCTTATAATATTATGCCCTCTTCTTTCTATCTAGGGGCTTCTTTCTCTTCCAACCTATTTACATTTTTGAAATTTCTCTTAATAGTTCCTCCATTATACCATGGGTATTCTTACCTTCCTTTTGTAACATTGGTATGGATGTCACCCCATTGGTATGCGGTATATTATTCTTAGTCGGAAGAACTTTGAATTTTGTGGAATATTAGTGTTAATTGGAATGAACTTGTGATTTGAGGAAAATGGTATAGATCTAATTTCACCCTATGGTGGTGAGAGTTGGTATACTTGAGGAAGGTGTGGTAAGGTATGTTTAATGATTTTATTGTTGGATGCTTGTCATGACTTGTGAGTAAATAGTTCATGATATTCGATGGTGTAAAGTCGAATGAGTTGGCTATTACTTCTTAACTCATTAGTAATTTAGTCTTTTGGACTTAGAAGTTTAGTATTGGTTTGAAGACCATGCGTTTGATATGGCTATTTTGGGAGTAAATAAGAGTTTCGAATACGATTCCTAACCATCATATTAAGCTAGTTCCATGTTTAGATGATTATAAGGATTTGAGGATATACTTAGGATGAAACTCTCCTAGGGGTCTAGATTATGAAAGCTAGAAGTTGCAATATCTTTTTAAGGATCGAGATAAGCTTAAGGATAGTTGTAGTTGTGGTTAGGAAATTGGGAAATTCTTTTTAATGTTACTTGGGAATTTGTTGTCGTTAAATGTTGAACCCTAACGAGAATAAATACTTTGAGGAATTAAGATTTGGATGACACAACTTGAGGAATATCGACATAAGCGAAAACCGATGTATTGAGAGTTTGGAAGTGATAAATAAATTGATTTACGGTCGCATTGCCCTTTGATTGGCAAAAGTTAAGTGAAATGAGATTGTGTGACTAATCTCTTTTGAGGAGTTGTGTTTTAACTTTTGAAGATGAGAAAGTTAATTGTTAATAACTTAAGATAATGAATTTTTGGAATAAATTGGATCAAATGATTTCATAGTAAGTCTCCTTTACTTTGGGGTTGTTAGCGGCATTGTTTCCCAAATTATAAATATTTTGATGGTGGTTTCCAATAAATGTTTTGATGGAGCTAAGAGGATTATAGTTCGTAATAAATCTTTCATGGGTTGTTAGTTATGGAGTTTACCGTATCGATGGACCTTAGAAGATTTTAATTGAATTTGAATAATTGGGAGTTCTTACTCTATGTGTCGTACTTATGAAATATTTAGGTAGGAATCGGAGGATGGAAAATGTTGAGAGTATATCACACTCTTTGGAGGATTAGTTTACTTGTACAGTTAGGGTTGTCAAGTTACGATCGACATTCGAATTGTCATTTATGGAGGATAGTTTGGTGATTCATTCCTCTCTTTTCTTTCTTTCTATTCGATTTATTCTTTCGAATATTTCGTTCCTTCTTTCAATTATCATCTCGTATAGATAGGTTATTAGAAGCTTTAGTTAGAAAATTTAAGTATAGATAGTAGTGTTATTACTTTTGCTATAGAATTTTTGAACTAATCGCTTTTGGAAATTTTTGATGATTTCAAGTATTTTACCGTCAAGGAATGTTGAGACTTGTTATTGGAGACGTTCGATAACTAGTTTTCTCATTTATTGATGCGAAAATGTATTTTTTAAAGTCTTTGACTTGGGACGTTGATGTTCTTAACAGCTGACGAGAACTTTCCGTTCCATTGATAAGACCCTATATTTTTATTACAAGTATATTTTAACCGTTTTGAAATAGACCTACATATATGTTACGTTCCTTCTTCTAAGTTTCGAGGACGAAACTTTTTAAAAGGAGGGGTGATTGTAACAACCCGAAATATACCCGATTTTTCTAGTAAAAATATTTACTAACACTTTTCAGTAGAACTTAAGTTTTTTAAATAGGAATTTTTGTTCCGAGTCTTATTTTGAAATTCCGCGTTCGTATTTGGAATTTTTGAGGGATTTCATGAAAAGACCGTTTTTAGTCATCTTTGACTTTTCTTGACTTTTCAAGTCGTCTTTGACTTTCCTTGACTTTTTAAAAGTCGTCATCGACTTTTCTTGACTTTTAAGTCGTCATAAACTTTTTCTTGACTTTTAAGTCATCTTCGACTTTTCTCGACTTTTCAGTCAACTTTGACTTCCGTTGACTTTTCCCGACTCGTCTCATAAGTATGAAGACCGAAATTTTATTTAAAAAAATAATATTTTTGATTTATTTTATTTAGATTTATTAAGATTTATCATAATTTAATATAATTATTTTGAATTTATTCGGAATTTAAAGAATAACGTTTACGGTTTTAACCGAACGTCATTTAACTATTCCCGACGCATCGTAATGCGCGCAACAAAATCGAAACTCGACTTTGGCATGAGTCACCGCGCGTGTCATCGCTTTCCACTCACCATTAGATATTTTATTTATTTTGATTAAAATAATCAAAATATCTAGATATTTAATTACTTTATCGATCCGTCAACAATAATTACGCAAATCGAGCAAAAACAGACCCGATATCACCCAACATCACACGGCTCAATTTGCTCTCTAATAGACCTTGATATTTTCATTACTTTTGATTAATATATCATAATATTTAGATATTATTTCACTTTATCGATCAGTTAACGGAAATTACGCAAAACGATCGAAATCGGATCCGTCTCCTCATCATTCCACACGGCTCCATCTCCTCTTTTTGTCCTTGATATTTTCTTTCTTTTTCATTATAATAACATATTATCTTGATATTTATTGTAATTAACTTTATCGTTAATTATATTAAATCGTTTACCGTAAAATAATTAGTAAACGCGAGTCAATTACGTAACAACAATTTCAAAACTTTTATCCACTTTGGCCTATATGTACACGGCTCAACACACCACACTTGACTCACAAACAACTTTTCATTTTACAACAAATCAAATAAAGATCAAAATGTCACTTTCTTTGATCGTTCTTCGTGTTCTTCGTCGTTCATCATTTGTTCTTCATCGTTCTTGAGCAAATCCTTCATAAAACCTTCATTTCTTAATTAAATCCTTCCTCATTTATATTTCTAGGATCTCCTCTTCGCTCCCCATCTTCACGTACGGTTTTATTTCAATTCCGACAAAATCGTTTTTAAGACTTTAATTATGGAAAATCATATTTTAAGTTCTAATAATGTTTTCTTGTCATTTCTTATGGGGGAAGACTTTGAAGACGAGTTTGGAGACTCGTATATTTTAGGTGAAGATTAGTAGGAGGGATTCTTGGTTTATACTTCTTATTATTTTGGTGCTACTTGATTTTAGCTAAGCTAAGGTAACGATTCCGAGTTACTCGACGATATACTGTCACATAGCCTTAGTTTCTTAGGTTTTAGTTCATATTATGGTTACTAATGATTTTTAGTAGTAACATGTTAAGTAGTATGATTTATATGTTGTATGGAATTTTTAATATGTTAGTAGTCTAGACATGTTAGTATGATTTAATTATAATCATGATTTTTGTATGATGGATGGTTGTATTGGATGTTAAAATGGTTGTTGATTAATTAGAACATGTTAGAAATAATATGGTGTGAGTGATGGTGGTGGCCGGATTAGTTGGCCGGAGAAACCAGCCCAAACCGGCCGGTCCAGGCCCGGTTCAGGCCGGTTCAGGCCGGTCCTGGTCCGGTCTTGATTGGTCCGGGTTTTGGTCTTTGGGTTGTGTCGATGTTTGATTGTTATGTTGTTGTGTTGACGGGTTTTAATTATGATAAGCATGCGGGAATTAATTATAAACGGTTTTTACTAAAATTGTCAAAACAGCCACTTTAGCCCAAATCAGGCCGTAAGGCCCAAATCAGGCCCATGTGGGTCCGGCCCAACTCAACCCATGGGTCCCACTTTGGGACTCGTGACGGTTTTTGAGTTATCGTCAATTTTATCGTGTTTTGTAATATTTAACAAGTGGGAAATATTAATAAGTAAAATATTTATTTAAAAAGGTTTTTCATAAAATTATTATCTCTCACATGTTAGAAATTATAATACGAGACCGTAGTTTAATTTGGTATCCTTTAAGTCAAGCGGGGGTTACGTAAGATGTAATAATTCACATGTTAGAATTTTCAATAAAATAACATGTAAAGAATATGATGATTGTATGTTCAAGCCTCGATGGCTAAGACTCTGTTTCTAGCCGGTTTGGCCAAACGGGTTTGGTCAAACTAAGATCTAGTCAGCCCCGTTTTGACTGATGACCCGTCGCGGGACTCGGGTCGGGGATTTGTCTTCAGGTAAGGTTTTATTTTAATGAATGAATGGATGAGCCTTAGTAGATATGAGGCGATATGATATTTGAATATGATTTATATGCAATTAGTCACATGATAGGATGTTTTTCCCGTGACTGTTTAATTATATGGTTGGTGTCGTGTTGACTAAGTACCCATAGAGAATTATGAGTATATGGCGTCTTGACCATTCTAATTCTAAATGAGTATCTTGGACCGTGACATCGATAGGCCTTACCAACTTTAACGAGTATATGTTCACTGCTTGATAGCTTTTGTGTCACTGGTTTTGGGCCTTTTGATACCAAGCCGGGGCATGGCATCCTAAGAGTTCCGCTGTTGGAAGGGAGCCAGCTTAAGTACTAGCCATCTCTGCTTAGGGGGTCGCCTAGTAGAGTTTCTCATGTACGGTTATGTAATGAGACAGGGAATGGGTTAGCTGTTGTCGCTAGGTCTGATCAGGCTAGGGCTAGGATGTTTTCCTACCTTGTGGTATAGACTCGAGTTACAGAAGTCGACTATTGACGGTGCTAAGAACTTATGCCTGTTTCTAGACGGAAATTGGTCTTTCATGTT
>JAIUZE010026952.1:0-10375 GCA_022085475.1 Heliosperma pusillum | reverse complement strand
CTAACATGTGAGAAATAATAATTTTATGAAAAACCTTTTTAATTAAAGATTTTACTTATTAACATTTCCCACTTGCTAAAATTACAAAACACGATAAATTAACACTAAACTCAAAAACCGTCACAAGTCCCAAAGTGGGACCCACGGGCTGAGTTTGGGCCGGACCCACATGGGCCTGGATGGGCCCCACGGCCTGTTTTGACAAAAATGGGCTGTTTTGATTAAACTTTCTAAAACCGATTTCTATTATTTTCCCGCATGCTTAACATATTTAAAACCCGTCAAAACAACAACATAACAATCAAGTATCGACACAACCCAAAGACCAAAACCCGGACCCACCATGGACCAACCCAGACCGGACCTGGACCGGCCTGAACCGGCCTGAACCGGCCTGGTTTGGGCTGGTTTGGGCTGATTTTTCCAGCCCCATACACGGCTTCAACAACATCCAACAACCAATTATTTCCAACATGTTTTTAATTAACAAACAACCATTTTAACAACCAATTCATCCATCATGCATACAAAAATCATGATTATGAACAATCATCTAATATGTCAAGAACACTAAACAAAAACAAAAGATGAACCAAAAACAAAAGAAACAAAAACTATGTAACATATATTCGTCGAGTAACTCGGAATCGTTACCTTAGCTAGTAAAATCAATTAGCACCAAAATAAGAAGTAAAGAAAAATAAGAAACCCGTCTTCTAATCTTCTCATAAAATATACGAGTCACCAAACTCGTCTTCAAAATCTTCCCCTATAAGAAATGACAAGAAAAACATTATTAGAACTTAAAACTTGATTTTCCATAATTAAAGTCTTGAAAACGATTTTGTCGGAATTGGAAATAAAACGTACTTGAAGATGGAGAGCAAAGAGGAGATTCTAGAAATATAAGTTAGGACGGATTTAATTAAGAAATGAAGGTTTTATGATAATTTTGCTCAAGAACGACGAAGAACAAATGAAGAACGACGAAGAACGAATGAAGAACGATGAAGAACGATTAATTAGATCTTAATTTGATTGATTGTTAAATGAAAAGTTGTTGGTGAGTAATGAAAAGAAAGAAAATATCAAGGCTTAAGAGGAGAAAAAGAGACGTGTGAAATGGAGAGGAATCGGGGCTGTTTTTACGCGATTTGCGGAGTTTAAGTTGACAGACCGATAAAGTTACAAATATCTTAGATATTTTTATTAGTTTAATCATATTAATTAAAAGATCTAATATGAGTGGAAAAAAAATGACATGGGGCGTATGACTCATGTCAAAGTCGGGTTTTGGGACTTAAGTTGACCCGGGAATAGTTAAATGACGTTCGGGTTAAAACCGTAAAAGTTATTCTTTAATTCCGAATAAATTCTAAATAATTATATTAAATTATCATAAATTCAAATAAATCTTAATAAAAATAAATTAAATTTATTATTTTTCAAAATAAAATTTCGGTCTTTACAATTACGAGGTGAGTCGGAAAAGTCAACGAAAGTCAAAGTCGACTTAAAAGTCAAGAAAAGTCAAAGATGACTTAAAAGTCAAGAAAAGTTTATGACGACTTAAAAGTCAAGAAAAGTCAATGACGACTTTAAAAAGTCAAGAAAAAGTCAAAGACGACTTAAAAGTCAAGAAAAGTCAAAGATGACTAAAAACGTGATTTTCATGAAATCTCTCGGAAATTCCAAATACGAACGCGGAATTTCAAAATACGACGCGAAACAATAAATTCTATTTTAAAAACTTAACCTTGCTGAAAAGTATACTTAAGAAATTTTACTAGAAAAATAGGGTACTTTTCGGGTTGTTACAATCACCCCTCCTTTTAAAAAGTTTCGTCCTCGAAACGTAGAAGAAGGAACGTAACGTATATGTAGGTCTATTTCAAAACTGTTAAAAATATACTTGTAATAAAATATAGGGTCTTATCAATGGGACGGAAAGTTCTCGTCTGCAGTTAAGAACATCGACGTCCCAAGTCAAAGACTTTAAAAGATACATTTTCGCATCAATAAATGAGAAAACTAGTTATCGAACGTCTCCAATAACGAGTCTCAACACTCATTGACGGTAAAATACTTGAAATCATCAAAAATTTCCAAAAGCTTTTAGTTCAAAAATTCTATAGTAAAAGTAATAACACTACTATCTATACCTAAAATTTCTAACTAAAGCTTTTAATAACCTATCTATACGAGATGATAATTGATAGAAGGAACGAACTATTCGAAAGAATAAATCGAAAAGAAAGAGAGAAAAGAGAGGAATGAATCACAAAACTATCATCCATCTATGACAATTCGAATGTCGATCATCAGATTCCTACCAAAAATATTTCATAAGCATGACACCTTGAGTAACAACTCCCAATTATTCAATTTCAATCAGAATCTTCTAAGGTCCATCGGTACGGTAAACTCCATAACTAACCGCCCATGAAAGATTCATTACGAACTCTAATCTTCTTAGCTCCATTAAAACTCTTATTGGAAACCACCATCAACATATTTATAATTAGGAAAACGAGACCGCTAACCACCACAAAGTAAAGGACTTACTATGAAATCCTTTAATCCGATTTATCCTAAAATTCATTATCCTAAATTATTAATAATGAACCTTCTCATCCTCAAAAGTTGAATCTCGAAACCTCAAAGAGATTAGTCACCCAAATCTCGATTCACTTAACTTTTGCCAAACATAGGGCAATGTGACCGTAATCAATTTATTTATCCTTTCCAAACTCTTAATACATCGGTTTTCGCTTATGTCGATATTCCTCAAGTTGTGTCATCAAATCCTAATTCCACAAAGTATTTATTCCTGTTAGGGTCCAACATTTAACGACAACAAATTCCCAAGTAACATTAAAAATCACTCAACTTTCTAACCACAACTACAACTATTATTAAGCTTATTTCGATCCTCAAAAGATATTGCAACTTCAAGCCTTTATATTTTAAAACCACTAGGATAGTTTCTTCCTAAACTTATTCTCCATTTTCCATAATCATTTAAACACGAAACTAGCTCCATAGGACGGTTAGGTATCATATTCAAAACTTCTTATTTACTCCAAAATAGACATATCATAAGCATGGTCTTCAAACCAATACTAAACTTCTAATTCCAAAAGACTAAATTACCAATGAGTTAAGAAGTAATAGCCAACTCATTCGACTTTACACCTTCGAATATCATGAACTATTTACACACAAGTCATGACAAGCTTCAAGCATTAAAATCATTAAACAAACCTTACCACACTTTCCTCAAGGATACCCACTCTCACCACCATAGGGTGAAATTAGATCTATACCATTTCCTCAAATCACAAGTTCATTCTAACTAACACTAATATTCCACAAAATTCAAAGTTCTTCCGACTAAGTATAATATACCACCACCCGATGGTTATGACATCCCTAAAAATGTTACAAGAGGGAGGAAAGGATACCAATGGAAAGATGAAGGAACTATCAAGAGAAATTTTCAAGAGGCAAATAGGTTGGAAGAGAAAGAAGCACCTAGATAGAAGGAAGAGAGCTTAATACTATAAGGACGAGAGAATTCATAAATGAAGAAGGAATACACCTCAATTAAGCTTGTAAATCTTCAAATCTTCGGTAGAGGATACTCCTTCTAGGTAACACATATTCCACCATAAGGCGTAATATTGCTCCTAGCAATTTGGCTAGCCACCCAAGCATAGCCTCCTTGGCAATTGTCTTCTTTATGAGGAGGGACCTGGTTGGCACTACCAATGATCTCTTCTATACGAGGTCCAAACATCTTCATAAGAAACAAAACAAATTAAGTTACTCCTAACAATTAGCATAAACAAATAGACTACAACATAAATCCTAATCTACCCATCCTACCATTCTATCTCACAGTTTATTATTTTAGTAAGGTCAAGTTATTTATACAAGGGTACACAAACGTGCGTCGGGAGCAAAAATGCTCTGATACCAACTGTAACAACCTCAAATTTGCGGAAAGAAAAAAAATAATTAAATACATAACGAAGGGTGTCATAAATAAAAAGGTTCATTACAAAAGAAAATTAATATTATACATAAGAATTATACCAGACGGGAGACATATCTCCCGTATAAATACGGAAATAAAATAGTGTATAATAATATACAATCTAAGAACCGAATATAGGTCCAAGGTAAATACTTCGCTCGCTAGCTCGTCAATGTACCCAAAGTATGCATCACCACCTGTTCGACCGCATTAAATATAAACACGGAAGCCACAGTCAGTGGGGAGTAACTCCGAGTCCTCCCAGCCACGAAATGTCAAGTTTAATAAAACATGAATAAAATAAAAGCAATGTATATGGACAATACAAAACTTTAACATATATGATATGCTTTTCATGTTATGAAACAGATAACTAACAAATAACCTAGCATGTGAAAACTATCATGTGAAACCGATAATAAACTATGACTCGAGGTAGGGAAGCTGGTATGCTAGCTCAGAGGTTCCTCTCAGAAACATGGCCATGATACACTCAAACCCTAATCAACACGTAATCATGTGAATCAGTTAACAATCGGTAATCCAAACTCTATCAATCCTAGCCGGTTTGCATCTCACCTTCTAGAACTCATAGAATCATACAAACATGAAAGACCAATACTTCTACAAACAGGCATAAGTTCTTAGCCCAGTCAATAGTCGACTTCTGTAACTCGAGGCTATACCACAAGGTAGGAAAACATCCTAGTCCTAGACTGATCAGACCTAGCGACAACAGCTATTCCATTCCCCGTCTCATGACATAACCGTACACGAGAAACTATACTAGGCGACCCCCTAAGCAGAGATGGCTAGTACTTAAGCTGGCTCCCTTCCCAAAGCGGAACTCTTAGGATGCCATGCCCCGACTTGGAGATAAGCCCCCCAGGCCGTGACACAAAAGCTATTAACCATGAACTATATACTCGTTAAAGACAGTACGGGCCTATCCATGTCATGGTCCAAGATACTCATCTAGAATTAGAATGGTCAAGACGCCATTTACTCATAATTCTCTATGGGTACTTAGTCAACACGACACATATCATACAATCAAACAGTCACGGGAAAAACTTCCTATCATGTGACTAAGTGCATATAAATCATAATCAAATATCATATCGCCTCATATCTACTAAGGCTAATTCATTAATTAAATACAACCTTACTTGAAGACAAATCCCCGACCCGAGTCCCGCGACGGGTCATAAGTCAAAACGGGGCTGACTAGATCTTAGTTTGACCAAACCCGTTTGGTCAAACCGGCTAGAAACAGAGTCTTTACCACATAGACTTGATCATATAAATCATCATATTCATTACATGTTATTTTATTAAAACTTCTAACATGTGAATTATTTAATCTTACTAAAAACCCACTTGACTTAAAAGATATCAAATTAAACTATGATCTCGTATTATAATTTCTAACACTTGAGAAATACTAATTTTTTATGAAAAACCTTTTAATTAAATATTTTACTTATTAACATTTCCCACTTGCTAAATATTACAAAACACGATAAATTAACATTAAACTCAAAAACCGTCACAAGTCCCAAAGAGGGACCCACGGTTCATTTTTGGACCGGTTTTGTTCATCATTTCTGAGAACCATTTCTTAATATTTCCCGTTTGCATAACATATTTAAAACCCGTCAAAATAACAACAAAACAATCAATTATTCACACAACCCACAAGGACCAAACACGGACCAACCAGACCGGGCTGGACCGGGTCTGAACCGGCCTGAACCGGCCTAGTTTGGCCCGGTTTTCCAGCCACCAAAACAGCCACCAAAACAGCCACCACCGGCCACCACCAACATCCACTCTAAATTATTTCTAACATGTTTTAATTATCAAACAATCATTTTAACAACCATCCATACCAAAAATCATGATTATGAACATCATCCAAATTTATCAAGAACACTAAAACATGTCATAAATTCATACAACATAATAATCATAACCACCTATCATGTTACTACTTAAAAACCGTAAATCATAAACAACAACTAAAGTATGTAACATTGATTCGTCGAGTAACTCGGAATCGTTAACTTAGCTAGCACAAAATCAAGTAGCACCAAAATATAAGAACTAAGAACTAAGAAACCCGTCTTCTAGTCTTCTCCTAAAATATACGAGTCACCAAACTCGTCATCAACATCTTCCCCTATAAGAAATGACAAGAAAAACATTATTAGAACTTAAACTTGATTTTCCATAATTAAATGTTGAAAACGATTTTGTCGGATTTGAAATTAAACCGTACTTGAAGATGGAGAGCGAAGAGGAGATTCTAGAAATCTAAGTTAGGACGGATTTAATTAAGAAATGAAGGTTTTATGATGATTTTGCTCAAGAACGACGAAGAACGGATGAAGAACGCTCAAGAACGAATGAAGAACGTTGAAGAACGATTAATTTGATCTTAATTTGATTTGTTGTAAAATAAAAAGTTGTTAGTGAGTAATGATGGGTGAGTGAGCCGTGTAATATAGAGAAAAATGACGAGTCGGGTTTTGAAATTGTTGTTACGGAATTGACTCGCGTTTAATAATTATATTACGGTAATTGATTAAATATTAAGGTAATTAAATTAAATATCAAGATATTATGTTATTGTAATCAAAAGTAATGAAAATATCAAGGTCTAAGAGAGGAGAGGAGAGCCGTGTGGTATGGTGAGAATCGGGTCTGTTTTTGAAGCGATTTGCGGCGTTTAAGTTGACGGATCGATAAAGTAATAAATATCTAAGATATTTGTATTAGTTTAATCGAAACAATTAAAATATCTCCAGTGAGTGGAAAACGATGACATGGGCGTGGGACTCATGCCAAAGTCGAGTTTCGGGTTTGTTTCGGGATTTACGATGAGTCGGGAATAGTTAAATGATTCCCGGGTTTAAACCGTAAAACCTTATTATAAATTCCGAATAAATTCAAAATAATTTTAGTAAATTATCATAAATTCTAATAAATCTAAATAAAAATAAATCAAAAATATTATTTTTTTAAATAAAATTTCGGTCTTCAAACTTATAAGGCGAGTCGGGAAAAAGTCGACGAAAGTCAAAGTTGACTGAAAAATCAAGAAAAGTCAAAAATGACTTAAAAGTCAAGAAAAGTTTATGACGCCTTAAAAGTCAAGAAAAGTCAATGACGACTTTAAAAAGTCAAGAAAAGTCAAAGACGACTTAAAAGTCAAGAAAAGTCAAAGATGACTAAAAACGGGATTTTCATGAAATCACTCAGAAATTCCAAATACGAACTCGGAATTTCAAAATACGACTCGAAACATTAAATTCTATTTTAAAAACTTAAGTCTGCTGAAAAGTGTTAGTAAATATTTTTACTAGAAAAATTGGGTACTTTTCGGGTTGTTACAATCACTGATACCAATTGTAACACCCCACGTTCGTTGAAGAGGTCCATTGATAGGCTTAAATGACTAGTGCTTAAAGGGTTTGAAAGTACTACTCATATCAACAAAGTGCACTTTCTTTTCTGGTCATTCATGCAAAAGAACTCAAAAGTTAAGCGTGCTTGACTGAGAGTAGTCTTAGGATGGGTGACCTCCTGGGAAGGTTCCCGGGATGTGCATGAGTGAGGACAAAATGCGTTGGAAAGGACCTGTGTTGATCTGTGGGCCATGTACACAGCCTGGAGAGCTATCATGAGTGACCGCTCCCGACCCAAGGTTTGGGTCGGGGTGTTACAAATGGTATCAGAGCAACCCTGCGACCGTGCGGTGATGGAGGCAGTTGTTATACGCTCCTGGAGGCAGTTGTTATACGCTCCATTGTGATCACCCACCTAGCGGGGGAGGATTCTGGGTTAGCGGTTATGCTCCCAGGCGCAACGAGGACGTTGCGTTCTTCAAGTGGGGGTGATTGTAACACCCCACGTTTGTTGAAGAGGTCCATTGATAGGCTTAAATGACTAGTGCTTAAAGGGTTTGAAAGTACTACTCATATCAACAAAGTGCAATTTCTTTTCTGGTCATCCATGCAAAAGAACTCAAAAGTTAAGCGTGCTTGACTGAGAGTAGTCTTGGGATGGGTGACCTCCTGGGAAGGTTCCCGGGATGTGCATGAGTGAGGACAAAATGCGCTGGAAAGGACCTGTGTTGATCTGTGGGCCATGTACACAGCCTGGAGAGCTATCATGAGTGACCGCTCCCGACCCAAGGTTTGGGCCGGGGTGTTACACTACTACTTGGTGGAGGAGGACCTAGAAGAGGATTAAAGATGCTAAAAGGTAACGGTGAAGGGTTACTCGGTATCACTATTATGTGTATTACATGTTAGGGTAGTTTTTATCATGAAAAGATGAGTTCTTTGTGTTAATTTCATATCGATATGTGTTTACTACTCTTTGTGTTAATTTGATATGGATATGGTATGAGGATGGTTAATGCTAGTAGGAATTAATGGGTTTCAAAAGAATTGAAGTTGTTGTTTGATGGTTTCGCGGCTCCTGTGTCCCAGCCGGGTGGCCGGCTGCCGCCCTCCCAACCGGCTGGGAGTTCTTTGTACTGAATTGGTTAAGTTTGGTGATTTTTAGAGTATTGCGTGTCTCTGCCGGCCACCTGGCCACCGCCCCCCCTGACCGGCTGGGAACAACCTGTATGTTGTTGATGTTGTTTGTTGTTGTGCGTGCCCCAACCGGCTGGGAGCCTCCTTCTCCTCTCTTTCCTTCATTTTCTCGGTTTGCCTATGACCCCCAGACGGGTAGCCGGCCGCCGATTACACCTACTGGCTGGGAGTCCCTGTGATGTTGTTGTGGTGCCCAGCCGGGTGATGCATGTCGTTATACACCAAAAATAAAACCTAAGTCTACTAACTAAGAAGATAGCGGAAGTAGGGTCGATCTCCACAAGGAGGAAATTAATTAACTGTAATCTAAATCTGCGAGTAACAATCTGAGGGGTTTTGAAAAGGTTTTAACTAACTAAATAAGATTAAAGGAAAGAGAAATAAAGGAGGAAATAGATATGGAATAAATCAGGTAAAGAGAAATATGCTAGGATTCGGTCTACTGCAGTATTGGCATCTACGGGTCAACTAAGTCAGTCAATCTATCAATGAGAAGGGCAATGGTTTTGTCTTCTCGGTCTCAAACCACCCTAGGGATTTTCCTAATTAACTCACGTTCCTCTTAGGAATCACCTATCAATTCTAAGCAAGCCTTCCCTTCCAATCTCTCGATCCAGGTCGGGGTTAACTACCTAGCCTAGTCTCCTGCGTGCACTCATTCGACTAAAACTAAATTAAATTGCTTAGACTGATTCTCATATTCAAGACGAACTAAAATAATCTATCCTAACATGCCTCTACTACAGTTTCCGTCATCCCAACATACAAGAGAATTAGTTACTCATGTTATTAACGATGCTAATAAAGACGATTAAACATATGATATTAGACATAATAAAATCGTAATTAACAAACATAGACAATAACAACGCAGTAATTAAAGAGAGTAAACAGTAATTAAGACTAAGGTTAAGAAGTAAAGAGAGAAAGTAGTTTTCAATCTTTGCAAATCCGGCGTAAAGAACAATCCACGTCGATGAACCCGAATGTAAACCAAAGATTAAAAGTTCAGAAACTAATGAAAGATTAATGCTAATGATTCCGAACCCTAACGGTTCTGACTCCTAATGACTCCCGATAATCCTAATGACGACGAATAAGAGTTTATATAATGCAAAACACGACTCTTAAACCCTAATTAAGCTATGGACTTAAGGCCCATGATAGATTCTACTCGATCGAGGGAAATAACCACTCGATCGAGGACTTTATTGGAGGAAATCACTCGATCGAGTAACAATTCTACTCGATTGAGCAACATTTCAGCAGCAACCACTCGATCGAGCACAGGACAGCTCGATCGAGCAACTTTTCTCTTTAACTCTCCTCGATCGACCAAATATATAATCGATCGAGGTCTTTTGGCCTATCGTGCAGTGTTGGACATGGCTTTGGACTTGAATGCGAGCGGTTTCACGCTTTCCCATGCAAGAGCTTCTGTTCCGTTCCTTCCATTCTCCTAAATGCATGAAAAGTGGACTGTTTCGGCTCGGTTTCTGCTACTACGCAGCTTGTACCTACAAAATAGTAATGAAAGTACAAAGTAGCCAAATAGGGGCATATGGTGATATAATATCACCTAAATGACATATAAATGCGTGCATAAATGGACTAGAAAGTCTATATAAAATACACGCATCAAACTTCCCCAAACTAAACCTTTGCTTGTCCTCAAGCAAACTAAATGCAGCTATATGGAACAAAATAAACCTAAGGGAATGGAGTAAGT
>JAIUZE010026951.1:0-14292 GCA_022085475.1 Heliosperma pusillum | reverse complement strand
AAACAAGTTACTATACTACGAGTATTTCTCAGGGGTTGGTGGTATACACAATTACACAATCTCGGCTTATAGCATCTTATTTGTCGGCACTAAAAGGCTGTTACAAGCAAAGATATGAACATTCGACTTCCAGCTTGGGTATCCCCAAAAGTACAAGCATAGTTTTGAGAGAACATTACACAAAATGATTTTTTTTTTTTTTTTTTGATATGGGCAAATCACTTAGATAACCTACCAATTGAGGAGGTAAAAAAAAGAGATGTAGGAAACAAGGTTACATAATTACAACACTGTGTTGATATGGAGAGCCTTGAGCAGGGAAGTAGCCATTTGTTTAACCAAGACCTGGCCGCCGCCGCCGGATCGCTGCCCATCTCTACGCTCTTCTATTAGATTCTGGAGCTTTTGTGGCAGATCATTTTCTACTATCAATTGTTTCGGCCGAGGATGATGCTCATACACAGCCTAGCATATACATTCATATCAGCCGATTTAGAAAGGGTGAAAAATAACAAAGTGAACCACAAAGGGAAAACAGAAGAAAAATAAATATACATGATACTCCTTCCGTCCGGGTGTAAATTTCCCTAGCATTGGATTTGGCCAACAAATACTCTTTTGTCCCCATGTTCAGTAATTAAAAGTAGCAGCAAGCAAACTGATGAAAAAAATTATAAGAGAAATTCTACGTTGTACCCCAAAGTTTTTCGGCTTTCTAAGCTGTAACCCCGACCTTTTGAAATTTTATGGTGTATCCCTTATTGATTATCTCCATTTAATTGTTTTGTTAGTTAATCTATTAAATCACTTATTAACCATTCCAATTAACCAATAGCCTACTCATTTAAATAACCCCGACCTTTTGAAATTTTATGGTGTATCCCTTATTGATTATCTCCATTTAATTGTTTTGTTAGTTAATCTATTAAATCACTTATTAACCATTCCAATTAACCAATAGCCTACTCATTTACCTATTAGCCTCCCGAATTACCCCTTATTCAACCCAATAGTCTATAACTACCAAATAATTCATAAAACCTATATTATCATTGCATGCTTCATAAATAAGGTTTTAATAGTAGTTTGTGTTTGTTAAAGGTGATTAGTAATACTTATCCATTTTTCATATAGGAAGGTGTGCGTCGTAAATGGATGGGCATTGAAGTTGAGGAAGGGTTGTTTGAGGAGGGAGAAAGTTAATGGAAACTCGAAGGAGGTCACGATTGAGAATAAGTATGAAATTCAGGGTTACATCGTAGAAGATAAGATTAGTAGGGGTCCAGCTTAGAAAAAAACTAAAAACACAGGGGTACACTATATTCCCAAAATACAATTCGCGGGAACATAGAAGTATAATAGAAGTTGATGTTCCTAACCTTGATTAACTTCAGCAGATTAAGCCGAGCTATAGCATCCCGATGATCCAGCTTTGCAATGAGCAGCGGAGTCAATCCATTGACAGCTAAAGTTGTGTTTATTCGGGGTGATTTCCTGCATTAGTGATGGAAATAGATTAATAAGACTTTAAACAAAGTCAGCAGGGGTGATGAAACAAAACTACTAAACCTAAATACTAGTTGGAAGCTCTCATAAATACCGTGTCTATGGTTGTATAAACCCTACCTCCCACCCTGCCACAAGCAAGAGCTTTTGAGGCTTCGAGGTCACGTTGACTATGAACTAAGGGGCTGTTTGGTTTGGGGCTGTGGCTCCGGTGTGACAGATGGTGGGTTGTGTTGTTGTTGGTGGATGGGGTGGATGTTGGTTTGGAAGACAATAAATGATGTGATTTTCATTTCCTTTATAATTAACAACCAAACATTAGATTAAATTAGGGGTTATCTCATTCCTTTCCTCTTTTTTCCCTTTCCAATTCTCTTTCCCTTTCCCTTGTGTGAACCAAACTCCCCCTAAATTAAGAATTTAATTAGGGACATGGGCATCTACTTTGAGAGAGACACCATACAATACTATTCAAAGAGATGCTAACGACAACAATATTACCCTAGTACCCCACAAAGGCTCCCTCCCATGGCGAGGTAAGGCAGTCAAGCATAGGCAGCCCTACTCTGTGTTTGAAAGCACAAAAAAGGTGCTTGCGAATGAACCGCAATGAAAAATGCATTGATTTTTAAGAAGCGCACACAGTTAAGCGAGTCATTCATAAAGATGCTATAATATAATAAATGCACGCATTATGCACAACAAAAAGAGCAGCTTACGTGATGATTTTCAAAAAAGGCTCCAATATGTGAACAAAATATTGGTCAAGACAGTTTTCAAAAAACTTAACCAACTTCTGAACTGCGTCCTTCTTAAGCAATGCTTGTTCAACTTTCCGGTTGTCATTGTCATGAGCAAGACAAACTGCAATGGAATCTAATGCTGTCACAGACCAAAGTTCATCATCAAGCAAGCTGAGATATACGTCCAGTCCACCATGGGCTCGTAACTGCTCCCTTGAATTACGTGATGCATGTGCCATGTCACACAACAAGGGCAATGCATATTGTTTCAAAGGAGAATCTAACATGATGAAATTCATCAGATGTGGGATAATTCCATTTTCTGCTGCTTGTTCTTGTCGTCTCTTATTTATTTTACAGAGGTTGAACAGCGAATTGAGGACCTTAACAGAAAAAAAAAATAGTCAGAAACATTTTTAAAAAAGTCAAAAGATCACAACAAACCACTACAAGCGCATCATTTTAAAAGAGCAGGCTGGAAGAGTTGGTGCTGAGACTTAGGAGGGAGTGTAAAAAGAAGAGTATAATTTCCCAACTTGCACACCAATTTACTTAAATTTACCATTGGTAGAGTCAAAATTTATTTACCAGAAGCTTTCTATCAAAAGCAAGAAAGCCTTTTCAAAAAAAGAAGAAATATCCGCGAAACTACACTTGTCTTAGGGAATACAAGTTTACAACATGTCAAGCACAGTCTACACTCTCTTTCACGGATATTTTTGTAAGGAGTATTATTTATCTGTTGTTCCAATTCATATAAACGTCTAATTAGCTCAGTGATTTGTAAATCTCATCTCACCAAAAAATAGACAAGAATCCAATCTTTCAATCCAATATTTTTCCACAAAGCATCAAAAGTTATGCAACCTTGCCTTCACTAACGGACAGGCTGTTCAAAAGAACGATGACAGATGCACAACTCTGAAAGAGATATTTAAAAATTGATTAAACAAACATTTGCCTCCCACCTCATGATGAATTTGGGAAATCAGAGGCCCTTCTTTCAGCTCAAGGTTAGGGATAAGATGTTTGATTGCCTCTGCCCTCTGAAGATTCTCGAGACAGTTAGGGTCAGTTGACAAATAGTTGATGCACTTCAGCAACTGCAACACCAAGTAACACCATTAAAACCTCAAAGTTACAACAAATTCTAGGCAGTTTCTTCTTTCAGAAACAGGGAGCAAGGAAAAAAGAGCCAAATCTTCGACTAGCTAAAAGAAAGAGACAAAGGTAATACTCCCTCTATTTTCTTGAATTAACCCATTACCAACTTTTATCCTCACAAAAGTGGGTCTATGGGGCTTATTCAATGAAGTGGGGGGGGGGGGGGGGGGGGGGGGGGGAGTATAATTTAATAATAGCGGAAGAAGATATAACTTGATAGTATCTCAATTCTCAGGGCAGAACAACAACACTAACAATAACGTAAGTTACTTCCTTTGTTCCATTTGATTGGATACGTTTTTCAGAACCCCTCTGCTCTAGCATCCAAAACGTATACAACCAAATGGAACAGAGAAAGTAATAAATAAGTACCTTCAAGAGAATAGGAAGTTCAACCCTGTGGAACATGTGAAATAGACGGGTAAGCAAACTTTGACTACACATATAGGACTTGACTGTTGTATCTGCTAGGGCAAACTCAAGAAGGAGCTCTGACACCTTTTCAAGATACTCTCTAGAAACATCAGCATTCAGAGATGACTCCATATGAGAAAGTAGCCCTGATGACGCTGCACTCCCTGCCCTAGCATTTAAAACACCTGAACCAGAGAGTACACCAGATGGTGTCTGTGAGGCAACGCCAGAAGTAGAGGCAGCTCCGTCGTTAGCAGGTAATGATCCCAGCTTCTTGATTGCTGTTTTCTGTGACAACCTTGGAGTTTCAGAGTTTCCATTTTCTCTTCCACGCCCAGAGACCTCTGCGTGGAATATTCAATTTTAATTAACACTGGTGGTTGGAAACCTATGTCATTTCAACTTGGCTGCAAATGTCAGATGTGATACGATATTGAGTAGCAAACCCGTCTATTTTTGTGAAAAGTTTCATGTTTTGATACTCCCTCCTGTCCACACAAAAGGTTACATTGACTTTATCACTTTTGTCGAGGCGCGTTTTGCAACGTGAATATCTTTAGCTACACATTATTAAAAAATTATAAAAATTTGATATTCTTAGAGCATTCACGACGATGAATCAAACAAGATCTCACATGACTATATTTTCTCTTATATATTACGAATAATATCAAAGATGCTCTACAACCATGAATAATGCCAAAAAGTCAATGTAACCTTTGTTCTGGATAAGAGGGAGTATAAATGGAGTGTCAAAGACTCGAAGCATTGTGTCATGATAAATGTGGATTATCCGCAGTTTGCTTCCAAAGTGTACCGTCAAAGTAATATAGTTGAAAACTTCGCTGAAAGTCTAAAGAACTGATAATTACTATTAGATATAATCGTAACGAACATATCCTTATTGCCAACATTGGAAAAACACCCATCGATTGGCAGCAGAATAAGCATTTAGCAAAGGAGTGGGGAAAATAAGACACTGAAGAGTGAAGAGCTCGACACTTCCCCACATTTCCTTCATTATGTATTAAGAAAAGAGCTTAGTGAAAAGGAAACAATATATTCTTCGTTAGGGATATCTGACAATATGTTAAGCATGCTTAAAAGTCTCAAGAGAAAAGACATCAGAGAGTTGCATATCCAAACACACAATTGATCTTAAAGATACTAAGGGTGTGTTTGGATAGGAGGATTTGGAGGGAAAGGAAGGAGAGGGAAAGGGAGGGATGAAAATCCTTTGTTTGGTTAGCAAAATGGAGGTGGGGGGATTTGGAGGGGAGGGAAAATGGATCCTCCATTTCCCTCCTACAGGCCAAATTATTTCCCCTCAACATAAGCAAGTTTTGGAGGGAAAATCACCTCCTCCATCTTCCCTCACCTCCCCTTCCTTTCTCTTCCCTCATTCTCCCTCCCCTCCCTTTCCCTCCGCTTTTGCTATTCAAACACACCCTAAGAGTCACTAGAAGTGGACAGGGATACCTTCTTGCATCTACTCAATGTAAACATAGCAGATGTATGTATTTGGAGAAAGTTGAAGAAGCTGGACTATTATCAGCTTCAGATTAGTTAATAAAGATATACACACATAGCTCTGCACTTAAGGGCTTCATGCACCCCGAAGGCCCATAACCCATCTCGAAAACCTATAATACGCAAAGTATGATGATGCATTAAAACGATTGGTCAAACGAACCTCAATGTGAGCAAGCAGGGTGCAAGAAGAGAGAATCTACACAAATAACTTGGTCACTACCAGCTACCCCAAATTGAGTTAGCTGCTAGAAAATAGACCAAATAAAGTATTAAATCATGATTGATTTGGTATGTACCATGTTTGTAAAAGTTCAAACATATAGCCAATTAAAGGTTCTTCCCTAATCTACTGACAAAACATCCTTCCCCCCTGACCACAAAACAAGGCCACGTATGCAAACAGTCACCAACAGATTGAGAATTACCTGCAAACTCTGCCATCAGAAAATCAAGTTCACCATTTACTTTTTTATCATTTGATGTATGCAACAAAGGCACTACATTCTCATGTCTCTCAATCCCAGTGAAATTACGAACATCTAGTTGACCAGAGAAATGCCGGGAAGGAGGTTCCATTTCTAACAAGCTAAGAAGAGGACGAATTTGTGCCTGTTGAGGCGAAACAACACCCGGAAGCACATTCGAAGCACCTTCAGCAGATTTTCGTGGCCTATCTGTGGAAATTCTACGAGTAGAATCAGCAATTCGTTTATCTATTTCAGCTCGAGTAGCCTCCTTTACCACATTCACAAATTTGTCTGCTGGGTCAGTCAATCTAGAAGTAGCTGCAGATTCAGCAGTTGTATTACTTGTATGGCTTGACTGAGGCTTATCTGCATCAACTAGAAAATATCCTTTTTCAAGATGAGTGCAGCTTGCATTGGAGAATTGGAGCAATTGTTCTTTACATACCAGTAGCTGAAGAGTGATCATTAGAACTAATTCTGCCCCTAGAATCAACCTGATCTGATCCCAAATGAAGTGATTCACTTGAGCTGAAAACAGGGTGGCTAGGATCCAGTTGACCAGAACGTGGCTGCTTAACTGAACCATCTGCTGAAACTCCACCACCAGCAGTAACAGAAGCAAGGCGAGTAGCTTCATTCAAACTATAAAGCGTGTTGGTAAGCCTCAGTAGAATCCCATTTTTAGCAGCAATGTGACAGAAGTCATTTCTTGGGGTTGATCTCTGAAGCTTGAACACCTGCCACATGCCATCTATAGCCAGATGAACCATTTCCCTAGAAAGATGCAACCTTTCTTAGATAGATGAAGTAAAAAGGCAAGTTGGGGAATATAATATGCATCCCCTATCTACTAAAAGAATAAGTTTATCTATAATTTTCCCTCCAAAATTCCCCCATACTTTAATAAGGAAACAAATGTATTTATGGATTATACAAATCTCTCCATTTAATAGAAATTATACCATGAGACACTAATTTTATGATTTTTTTTATAAAATAAATAAGAAATTTAATAGTAGTAGTGGCCTTAAGTCTTAACACCCTTAGTTTATTTTCTCTTTTTTAAATTCGACACATGACACCTATATAAATAAAAATGTATACGAGTACTAAAAATAAGTTTTGTTGATAAAGTATCATAATAAATAAATAAATAAATTGTATGTGTTACAAATTCTTAGGAAGAAAAGTTTATAAAATACAGAAACATAAAAAAAAATCGCAAGTATTTTGTTTAAATAAATGTTATTATCTTGATACTCTAATTGTTTGATTAAAAGAATCAATGAATTATAACTTATAAGAGTGAAAAAGTTTCGATTGGAATTTTTTTTTTTTATCTTTTCATCTTATATACTACTAATAACATGTTTCAACCTTAAAACAATGAAAATATAAGGTTTTAATGTTTTTCTCATTTACATATCCCCTTCCGAATAAACCATGCAATTGCATGAGATCTAAACTAGTCTCAAAACAGGCAAACAAAATCATTACAACAAGCTGAAATTGAACAATAGTACGCAACAACCAAAAAAAAAAAAAACTTTGGTTGACAAACCACTAAACCAGGATCAAACATAGCTTCAGATCCAGGTCTGACATGGTTGTTCAAAGACTTCATTTCAGTGACTCAGGAGTCATTTGGTTACCTTCCCTAATATACATGTATTACAATTCTTGGGATTTTGAAAATCTATGGGAACTCCAGTTCCTCCATGATGAAAAATGTTGCCTACCTTGTCCCCCTTAGTTAAGTGGGAATTCCTGGGAATTCACTTCTCATATTCCAACCAAACAACTTTCACCCAAGTCTCGTGAAATGCAATATCATAGGAACTGCTACTTCCATGGAATTACAATTCCTCTTATGAACTAAAGGACCCCTCAGTCATGTTTTAAGTATCACATATTCACATAACATACAGGAGATCGAAGAACAGATGCTGCTTCTCAGGGTGAAATTGAAACAAAAACCTAAGTACCCAGGCTGTCAATGAATATTTCTAGTATTCACAATATGTAGAGCAGTAATCTTACCTGTATTTTGCATAATCAGCCTCCAGAAAGCCAACCAGAACCGGTATTCCACGGCAAGCAATGAACATTTGCAATGTTAGCGTACTGCAAGAAGAGAAACGACCATCGGTGTCAGCCGTCAGGTATGATACTAAGCAGGTAGGAGAAATACCAAAGGGATGTTCGACAGTAGCATGCAAAATCGAAAATTGCAGAAACAATTTGTAAGTGAAAGGAATAAACATGCCAGCTCATCACAGCCATGTGTTACATAACACAAGGGTAGCTACTGTACTTAAACCTGTCAAACAGGTCGGGTTATGATCATAATACAGGTCAAAAAATAGTTTCCAACGCCTTTTTACCCTTTTCTTAAATCGAGAAAATATTTTTAAATAATCAGAACATTAATATATGGCCAGAGCTAGATCCACCTAGGACCCAAGTGTATAGTCTATTATGAAGTAATTGATTCATGCATAAGTGTAGATCACAAAAGTATACCAAATAATATGTGTATACTATATAGTCACACTGATCTTTCCTCGGTTGGAAAGATTTAAAACAGACTTGTAGGAGGGAAAATGAATCTTTCTGTTTCCCTTCCCCTCCATTTTCTTCCAACCACATTAGCTACGCAAACAAAGAATTTTGTCCCACTCCCTTTCCCTCCAACTCCTTTTCTCCAAACAAAACCTTTTTTTGCTAGCAATTTTTTTGAAGATTTAAGAAAGGAATAGCCCGTTAACACGTATTTAAAATACACCGATTTTCACGTTGATTGATCACAGACTCCCATTGCAAAAGATTATGTTTACGTTCTCTATGGGGAAAAGAAAAAACCAAAAATGATCTGCTGAAGGGTTTGAACAACTTTGACATTTCTGTCGAAGTAGCATGGCTGACCGCCGATCTACAATTTCAGGTTAACCAATGTAGGTAACATGCTCGTGGAAAGTCAATTTGGGCCTACAAAGACACCCACTTCAATTTTTCCAATTCAAGAACAAGCGAAAAACTGTATCACACAACCAACCTTTAAAGGAGGAATTCAATTACATGACACTGAGGCTCAACACAAAATGGTTTGGGATGACATTAAAGTATCCCAAAGCTAGATAGGATAACTAAAAGCTTGAGTCGACTGACCCATCTGCAAAATCCAACACATCTCTCACCCTTCCCCATTACCGATACAAATTTCATCCTTCTAGGAAAACGGCAAGACCATTAAAAAGGTCTAATGTACTCACTTAAAAGTGCATAGCTTATAAACAAATTAAAGGTAAAAAAACTTCACCTTGACTGACAGAGCTGCTGAAGGAAATAAGCAGCTTCCATACGAACCTCCCGAGGACGGTCAGGGACAGCAAAGCTCATAACAACAGGTATCTGCAGTACAAATAAGAAACGAGGAGTAAAACTAAACTGGCCACAGATCGATGCAAAATGAGAACATTGGATCCCAAGATAAAATGCCAAACAAAAAGCCAGCAAGCCAGTTATATAAATCTTTAAGTACTACCAATTGGGTTATGGTCTAGATTTGGATCTGAAATTATTTTGGATATGATCAGAAGCTGAACAATGCATTTCAGCCCATTTGATTTACGACCTCTACCCCTCTTTTTCCAAATCCCACATATCTCTCTACACCGCTGCGCTCTCCAACAACTTCTCCCCTTCACTACTAACACCACATGACCATCTTCCTCCAACAGCCGATTAAAACTTCCCTTCATTCAACGACCCAATCAAATTATGATGACACAATTTGAGATTAGGATGTTATAAGCTCATACATCAAAGATTTTGATCGACCATACCCAGTTACTTAGAGTTTGGGACTAAATGCATCATATATATATTTAAATATGATTTTTTCAACGGATTTTCAACCAAACCAACCAAATTAATTCTGGAAGAAACAAACTGTTGAATAATGCTCCAAGACTGAATGATTTGGTGATTTAGAGCATAAAATGTAAATGTTGAATTTGAATTCTTTCTTTTCCCAAACACTAAAATTCAATTGGAAATTTATAATTTATAATATTTTTTTACCAAACAACGTGAATGAAATTTGAATTTCATATTTCAAATGTAGCATTTTAAATAAATCAATGTCCCGAAACGTAACCTTAGTGTATTTATACTGCGTGTGCGTGTGTGGGCGTTTTTTTTTTTGGTTGGGGGGGGGGGGGGGGGGGGGGGAGTGTCAACAGTTGAACTCCTCAGAATTCCTCAGTTCAAGAGCGAGTGAAACTTTGTTCCAACTGTCAAGCAAAAAGTACAATTTCCAACAAATAAAAACGAAATCTATAGAAGCAATCTCGCTATTCATATAAATCAATCGGTGAGTAAAAACTACAAGAGAGGAAAAAATTTAGAAATAAACCACATGTTTAAAATATAAACTATAGTTACTTGGTTGCATCCCTTGCTACGCACGAGCAATTTTTTTAATATTTGTTAGTATAATTCTAAAGGTGAAATAAAAGGATACATAATGTTGTTCAAGCTTATTCTTATTCCTAACTAAAACATACACTTGTTCTATAACACATTAATTTTCTTCGGTATAATGGTTAGCTAACACAACACCGGAAAGAAAAATTAGTTCTTAATTTTGTCAATAAAAACCCAAAATTTCCAACTTTGTACGGTGAAACTTATACTAGTTAGATATACTGAAGGAAGTTTGACTAACAAAGGATATATCACATCAAATGCCATGAAAAATGAAATCAAGATAAAATTGAGGTGATGAAAATGATTAAATCACACCTTGATGTTCATAAATAACTGCTTTACATACACGAATTAAATTAGTATAAAAAAAAGGATGTAGATTATATAAGGTGTTTGCAACTCTAACTATTTATAAAATTGCGTGTTTATTATTATGTGCCTAATTATTTGTAGTTTTGTACAATGCATATTTGCCCCATTGAAAATTTAAAGTTCTTGTACATCCTTCTATGGCTGTGTCACGGTCCGGTACTTTTGCCGAACCGTGGTGCGCACTCTTGCCCTACTCTTAGGCAAGAATGCAAGCAACGAAGGACTCGTGCTAGTGAGGGATCGCCCACTAGCACGCAACTCGAGACTCGGGGTGTGTGTCGGGAATTCTAGTCACGATTATCAAGTTCCGGCACACGAAAGCAATAAAAGTAAGCAATACGATTATTGAAAGCAAGAGACAAACAATATCAAGCTTAAAGATAAGAAGTGGTTTTGATTAACTAGCACCTCTCATAGAGGCTTATTTGATAGTTTCATACTTGTAGGCTTGTAGCAGTAAACATTACATGTGCATAATAGCGATACGTTTTCTAAAAGCCTAAAAACGTATCTTAAGCATAAAACTAAGCTCAAGATTCGACAAGCAGGAAGTTATCTAGGAGTACTACATGAATATAAAAACAGAAATGAAAATACATAAAAGCATAAAGGAAATTTAAGAGGTCGAAGTGAGCGGACCACACGGGCAAATATGGAGGATTTGGTGGATCCTTACACTATGCACCCATGTTCCCAATTTTTTTTTGACATCCTTATACAGTACAAAACTTTATAGAAATTTTTTTTGTGGAGGTTAGACTAAGATGGCTTAATGAAAATATAATAGTTTCCAATGCATACAAGCACATCATTTTTCATGTAAGTTTTCATTTTGCTTAAATCAATTGAAACATGACAAGTGTCTTATCTCCACCTTCTCAACTCAATTTTCTATATAGATATAATATAGCCAGATAAAATATATATTCTACTTGAGCCAAAAGTAAATCGACAACACACAAGTCAACTTTGATACGCTCTTCGATAGCAGTTGGATGTTTTCTATTTGTCCAAGTAATAAGGAGCAGAATTGAATTTTACAAAAAAAGAGAAAAAGAGACATCGGAGAAAGGAGTCATAAATCGCTGTTAGATGATGAACTATCACACGCAATCACTTGGCGTCATCAAATTTTACAAGCAAGAGAATATAAAGGAGAATTGCCACAGTAGTTATTAATGTCTTATTATATCCATTCATCAAGAGTTGGCAAATAGTTTACATAGATAGGCTTGGGGTGTGTCAGGTCTTATCAGAATAAGTACGTATCCACAATTTAAAAAGTTTTTACGTGAGTGAATCAGAGCGCAGTGACACGGTCTTCCACGCCTTAGTTTGTTGTCTGTTACGTAGGCTAAAGAAAGGAAGTCCAACTATAGTAAGAAAGAAGAAAAAAATGCTTTGCTTCAGATGGGTTTTACCAGGTTCTCTTCCTACCAATTTATTCTCTTGGATCAAGTCCACTTTGGTTCGGCCATTATTAGTAAGTTATTACCAAGATTATTAGCAAGTCAGGTTATTATTGCCTCACTTCAAGTTTGGCTTCGTAAATTGGTCATCGTCATGCAGAATCAATTAGTTTCTAAGTTGATATTATGTTAAATGTTCATATTGATCTCATTTGAATCATCATTAAGTAATTTCATGTCGGATCAACAATCAGCTAGGTCCAGTCCTTATCGAGTCACAGGTCACCTCAGGCCGCATTCAGTTTGGGTTTGAATGGGACAAATAAGGTTGTATCTATTATAGGTTTACCCTCGGGTGTTCACCAAATTTCATGTTTTATAGTGTCGTGATACAGGCAGTTCAGGTGGGCTTCCTCAAGTAACATTTTGCAAGCTCAACATTCAGCCAGTAGGAATTGTAAGAGTTTGCCGCCCTGTAACTACTTTTAAGTATCTAATTCATTGAAGGTATAAGTTCAATGCCAAAACAAGGAGGTACTTACCAATCCAACAAGACAAGCATTCTCCTGGAAATCAGTGTTATCTTTAATTATCTGATTTATCATTTGTAGGACTGAGCATATAACCTGTCCAATGAAAAGTTCAAAAGCATTATAAGTTATGTATTGATCAAGTTAAATCTGGATGAGGTAATTTCTAAGCCAACAACTACTAAGTACATAGTAAAAATTTACACACCCGAGGTCTAGGAACTTCAAGCAATTCCATAAGAGGAAGTAAGCCATGCTGAGTGACAAAAACAATTTTCTGCTCTGGACGTTGATGAAAAAATGCTACGAGTTTCTGACACGAATTGACAATCACATCCTCTGGTTCCTCTGGTCTCAGAGACCCAACTAAGCGGCTGAACTCAACAGCCTACCAATCATAAAAGTTGATAATTCAGTAATTCAATCAAAGAGAAATCAGTGTAGCATCAGTATAATAGGCTTATGAATCACATCTGAACTTTGCATGGGTTTCTCCACTCCCACAATGTTAATGACCTTGCAAATACCCATCAAGCAAAAGCTAATCTCACAGAGTTACACTTCACTAAGGACATCTACCAAGAACTAAGGCAACATTTAACTAGTAGAGTAGAGTAAGTGGACTTGATATGTAGGTCGGAAAAGGTAACAGGGAAATAAATAAAAGTGTGACATTGTGAACTGTTGGCTTAGCAGAAAATTTGCTTAGGCATCTGCTAAGCAGTAAGTCCCACTCACCGCAGTTCCAGGTGCAAGACCTTTCAGTAAAATAATTGATATACCAAGGCAAAGTGTTACTATGCAAATCAATATACTCATTTGCATCAAAGGCCTTTAACCATAGCCATAGAAATCCGGTAAATAGAGGAACACAGAAAGATATTCTTACCTTACCTATCTTTGAGACCTACCCCAAACAAACCAGTTAATGGAGGAGAATTAGCTGAACAACTGATTGTACTTGTCCTGATTGGCTTCTTGAAGATTTAAGAATCCTACTCGGCCACTCTGATTCCTTATCCAATATTCACCAATTTCAGCAGTCTACAATCAATTTTTGAACTTTGAGTTCAAACCCAGCTAAGGTCAAGTTCTCCACTTGGATTAACAATCATCTTTTTTTTTTTTTTTAGATTACATTGCGTTACTCATGACAGCTTAAGAGCATAACCACTTAGCTCTCAGTTTGTAAATTAGCGTCACCCAATGGTGGCTCTTTTGTATATGGGGATCACCACCTTGGTGTCCTTAATGAATACTATCACTAACTTCTCACAAAAAAAAAATAAGGATTCCCTGAGTTAGCCCCTCTCACCTTTTTTGTTGTTGTTGTAATGGACCGACACTGAACTCTATGAGAATCCTCAATTACATCAAATTTTGCATGAATTTGTTTAATAAGGAGGAGGTCTAGCCTTGTCCCCGAAAGACAGTGCTTCAGATGAGGTAATGATATTTGGAGAGGTAAATAGAATCAATGGTGATGTGTGCGCGATTGCTTAGACATAATATTGGATCCAAACAAATATTTCGAATACCATGATGGTCTAGCAAAAGTAGTTTGGCCTCACATAAGATCTCTATTTAAAGAACATAATTGCTCTTTCATGTACATGTTTTACTCTTTCATGTACACTTCTTCATATTTTTTACATTGAATACC
>JAIUZE010026949.1:0-16895 GCA_022085475.1 Heliosperma pusillum | reverse complement strand
TCTCAAGGTGAAGTATATTCATCTTATATTGCCTAATTGTAGGTGGAGACGACTAGGAAGGCTTAGTAATCGATTAAAGACGCGTAAAGGTAACGGTGAAGGGTTACTCGATATCATTTACGTGTATTACATGCTTTATATGCTAGAATTTGTATTAGATTACGATTAGTAAGTTAGGAATTATGTTATGGATAATGATTGTTGTTGTTTGATGATTGTTGATGATGAATATTGATTGTTGATAGTTATTAGAGAGGAATTATGAGAATTGGAAATGATAAGATTGAATTTTGTTGAAGGCTCTCGGGTGAATTGGTAACAGAGTGTTTCACGGTCGTGAGATGTCATTTCACGGTCGTGAAACTCATTTCACGGTCGTGAAACTCATTTCACGGTCGTGAAATACAAGTCACGGTCGTGACTTGTGCAGTTTCACTGCACTGACCCTTTTTCGTAAAATGATCATATCTCCTTCGTTACTTGCTTGTTTTGAGCTTGTAACCATTCTTTGGAACCGTAAGAGGATAAGCTATCACCTCGACTTGGAATTTATGTAGTTACATGTCTAGAACTCTAGTTATGACAGTTTGAAGTGAACCCTTGTTTTAGTTAGTTTCCAAACTTGTGGTTTTGGAGAGGTATCTATGTTTCCTATTTATTATGCTTCTTAAACTTGGTCTAATGCTTAGGTATCATGTATTGATTCATGTTTTGGATATATGATATTTTTATTCGCTTGTATCACATGTTTTGTGACGGTTATTTCTAATGTCCCACTTTAGTCTGGTTTTTTTACAAATGATACGGTTTTGAGCACTATTTTATCTTGTGCTTTGTACTCTCATTTCCCTTGGCTACCTTCCCGTTCGTAAGGCTGGAATGTCGGAACGGAGAGGTATCCTACTGCTTAAATGCATGTGTTAGTGGGCATACGACGACGTTGTTGGGAGTTGAACGCTATGCGTTGATCGACCCGGCCGTCAAATGTTGTGTACTTGCGAGGTGGTGTTATTTGCATGTATCGTACCGCTTGTTATGAGGCTTGAGCTCTTTCCTTCCGGCCTTTTTCGTGATTGATCTACCGAATTTGGGGTACTCGGCGTTTTCATTTGTAAGACCTATCTTTGATGGCGAAACGCTTTAATCAGCATTGTCTCATCGGAAAATTTGATTCGAGAAATCTGGCCAGGTTTAGATTAGGAGCCGTTTAAGTATCGTTCCTACCAGGAGGAAATTAGTCTACATACGCGAAATGCTTTATCGTGTATGAGTTCCGGGAAATGCTTTATCCCGTGGATGCCTTTTAATCATACTTGCCATGTACACGATGCTAGTGCGTTTCATTTACCGTGAGAGATGTCGTGGTGTCGTCTTTGAATGCTTGATTTCATGACCTTATTCATGGTCATTGCATGATTGGACACCGTCTATGTCTTGGTTCGCGAATGGATGATAATATGTTGGATTTACTCTGATCATCACATGACTTGACTTGGTTTGTCTGTCGAGTCTCAATCTTATCAATCGTATACCGCTAACGGTGAGATGTAAGCCCTAGTGAGCGTATTCGGTTGCCTAAGAGTGTCTTTCCCGAGTCTTGAATAAACATGATGGTTTCGGATTTGATTTCCACATGATCTTATCATTTTATATTGGATTGCCTATCTACTCTTATCGTAATTCACATGTATATTCATATATGCATGATTTTACTTTTGTATTTCCTTATATGTACGTTTAATGTGATATGGCTGGGAGAACCCTAAGTTACTCCCCACTGACTGTGGCGTTCATGTTTTTCATGAATGAACAGGTTGCTTGCATGGATGGCTTTTTGGGTATGATATTTTGGGGTTCGGGTGTGAGCTAGCGGGCGTTGTCCCTGGATGAAACACCTCTAGACGTTGTTTAGCTAGTTGCTAATTACTTTGTCTTTTGTTAACACTTTGAGAGACTACGTATCTTGTGTATTTTTATTTAGTTTGCAATATTTTGACACTCCTCGTATTTTTCTATCTTGCATGTATAAAAAGTTTTTAAAACTTCATATTTCCGCTATATAATTAACATGCTTGTATGTTTTATATTTCCGCATTCGCGAGGGTTGTCACAGCAGGTTGGTGTTGCATGAGGTTTGGACGAGTGAGCTAGCGAGCGTTGTACTTACAGCGATTCACCCTTAGCGTTATAGTTTATAGTATATCTTACTTGTATTCATCAAGGGATCGGGATCCCTTTCATTTATTTATGCTATTTTTTGTACGAACGATTTGTTAAACTGGTTTTATAATCTAGTGACATTCGCGGTTTTGTCTTTAAAGTTTTTTTTTAAAAAATCTCGTATTTTCCGCTGCAAACTATATGTTTACTTTATTGCGAAATCGCGGGGTGTCACATTTGGTTTGACTATTGGTTTTCACTTGGTCCCCTACGATCTCTCCTTCATCAGCCCCTCTCTGAATCTGCTCACACTGTTTCTCTTAGCATCATTATTACTAATGGGTTTTGGGATGTCAATCATCTTGATTACCCTCTTCTAATTGAGATAATTACTACCATTTTCTCCGAACTTCTTCCTTCCTCGCCTTGATCTAACATGGCCACCTCTACCTTTACCTCTAACAATTCCTTCTCCCTCGACCTTTAACTTATTACAGTAATGTCCTCGAAAGCTCTCATGATCTCAGCCCCGTCCCTCCATTCCTCCCCCCTCTTTGGTTAACAATGGTTAGATATGGAAACTACCAAACAATCCTAGGTATATAAGCTTCTTGTGGCTTACTTGGTTGGACAACCATCCTCATCCTAATGTCTTTTATATATCTATCTCTCCCGCCCCCTTTTGTGATAATTGCCCTTTGCACCTAAAAATTCTTTCAATATATTTCGTGACTTCTTATTCTCGCGCACTATTTAGAACTCACTCCCTACCTCCCTTGATTTTTTCATCGTTTCCAATCTCTAGAATTGCATCAGCTATAATCTTAGATTCCGAGAGCATTTTGTCCCACCCTCTTCTCCTTAATCTTGTGGACCTTTGGGTGAGGCGCAATGAGCGCCTTTTTAGTGAACTTTTGCCTCTCACCTCTTAACCCTTGGCTTGAGCGCGTCTTCCATAAAGCTTATGCGTTGGACCTTAGCCCAATATATTTCTGCCTTGCTTTATCCCCTTCTACCCATGACCTTTCTTCTAGTCTCTCTTTAAGTCTACACCCCCCCCCCCCCCCCCCCCCCCCCCCCCCCCCGAAGATTGCCTCAAAATAAACTTTAATGCGTCTTTTTACCGTACCTCTATTTCTTATCGAATTAGAGGTGTTGTGAATGGTTGCTAGGTTTTTGGGTGGATGAGTTCTTGTGCGTCATGCTCCAAATCCAATAACATGTGAGCTTTATGTCATTATAGAAGGAACTGATTACGCGGTTAAGTTCAAGGGTACTTTCGTCATTCATTCGGATTGCCAAGTTGCAGTGAAATTTATTTGCTCTAATATCACCTCGTTATGCCCTCTTGTTATTATTATCATGGAACGCATGGATCATCTAAGAGTTTCTCCTTATTTGAAGATCCTACTCAAAGGGAAATTAACAAACTAGATTGTTGATTCACTCGCCTGCATTTCGCCCCATGATCGTTCCTCAAATAATGAAAACTTTTGTTGGCATAATGCACCGAACATTGTTGAATCTCTTTGTAAAATTGATTCGGCTATTCTAGCTTTAATCCCTAACCCACCCACCTAATGTACTCATCGAACTTGGTAATATCTAAATAATTTATCGTTTCATTCTCGCTAAAAATAAAGACAATCTAACAGATGCAGTATTTTTTTTATTGGCATAGAAAGGGGCATGAGATTAAAATAAAAGAAGCAAGTTTTGAGAGTACATTAGGGGTGGGTCGGAAGATAAATTTACAATAGACGAATCAATATTATACAAATTCGTAATAAAGTTTCGCGTCAAATGCCAAGAAAAGTCTCCTACAATTGATGGCTGGTCATTTGTAGAAAAGCGGGAAAGATAATCAACAATAAAGTTGGCTAATCTTCCTACGAATTGGACTTTCGATGAGTATTATCATCCTCCTTACAAGAATTATCGTCTTAATGTTTCTTTTTCCATCTCATGTACTTTTCGGTCTGTTAGTTGGCTTTCTATTAGTTTTTAGGACTCTAATACTTCGGAATTTGTATTGTAAGGTTTTTTTTAATCTTAATTTACTTTTATCAAAAAAAAAATTCCCATATTTTTCAATGTTAACTAAACAACAACTTCGGTATTTATACATGGTCGCTTCTAAACTACTTTAACATGAACAAAGGATATAGGTTGAAGTAGTCTCTTTCGTTTCGAGCTTTCTTAAAGATAAAGCCGACTCTTTTAATGACTGATCCGCCTTTATTCATTTATTGTCCATAGAAGTGCAAGTTGAGATGACAGGCTTTGTAAATTTATATTGATAATTTGGCCACTCCACCTATAATGGCAAAAGGCAGCAGTTAAGGTGACAACTTTATGGCAACGCCGGCACGTTTATGCAATGGCAAACTTGGTGCCTAATTTTGAGATCGAAACAGTAAGGTTTGAGCTTAAAGCTTAAAATGTTTGAAATGAGTCACATGCGTATTGGTTGAAAATAATTAATTCTTTAAAATATTCCGTCTAATTCAAAAGAATGTTTATATTTAATTAAAATACTTATTAGAAAATAATAAAAATATATATTTTTTGAAGGGAGTAGCTAGTTCCAAGTTTAAACAATGCAACTGGCATTATTTTTTTTCTTCTTCTAATTCTCCATATATTCTCGGTTTTTCAAAGTAGTATATATAGTACCTCTAGTCATTATGCCAAGTTCCAGAGAAAACTTTACATGTATGTTATGTTTGCCTAATAAATGTACCTTTATCAATGTATTCATTGTTTACAAGTCAATAAGAGTATGTTTTAACACCAAAATATAATCGTTAAAGAACGGGAATTATGATACATAGCTAAATTATCATTATGTTTAATGGCATAATATAATGATTTCAAAAAAGAATGTAGGTGTTTAAATTCGGAATATACTGTGATATACTAATGATATTTAACTTTTTTATATATAAATTTAAAGTTTTGCTCGTGACATGTGACATTTGCCTTGTTAGCCAATAACATAATGACATTTTAAAATCTTAGTGTAATGTCTTTTTTGTCCCAAAAATTAGGGTATAACAATCTTTGTCATTAGAAATATGATCACTCAGTTCAAGAAATTTTGTTTTCATATAATTAAATTTTGTACAACCTAAAAAATTAGTTGCATATGAGGGGCTTGCACATCAAGAAGTATGAAACATATATTCTATTGTTACAATTTGTGATATTACTTTATATATTTTCTCGAGTTTATAATAATATTAAAAGCTAAAGGGTTACAATAAGTTATCGAAAAAAAATGGTATATAATATTAACTAATGGACGGAGCACCTCTTTAAAAAAAACAAAGAAGCCCTTCTAAATATCATGAAGTGTGAGTGCAATTTATAGATTATAATAAAATTGATTTGATTTAACAAAAATACATCTAAGCTAAATTACTAAAATTGATTTGATGTACTCTCTCCGTCCCGGTCATTTGTTTACCATTTCCATTTTAGGGTGTCTCATTCATTTGTTTACCTTTCTATATTGAGAACGTTTTCTATGATTAATTTGATGTCTCAATAGGACTATTGTCCACTTGTCATCCACCAAGGATCACCACAAATGGTCCCCTACCATTTCCTTAATAATTGTGCCAAAAGCAAAGGTAAACAAATGACCGGGACGGAGTGAGTAATAAATTTTTCCATGTGATAACTAGTGTTGTTATAGATGATGAGGATTACAAGAATAATGCATCATTTGGAGCATAAGTTAATGCATTGCCTTAATCATAACACACCCCAACAAAATTCACCAAAATTGGAGACATTTCACTTTTGTTACATGAAAAACTTAAATTAAACAAGACTACTAATACCATATTTATTCTAAAAAAAATCCTGAAGCTATAGCTAGCTGATAGAGATGCCAGTTTACCACTCATGAAGAGCACCAAAATGTGGCATTTTTGTAAGAGAATCGAATCTAGCATAGTGTGGGTTTCATGATTGCATCAAAGTGGACATTCTCTTCTCATACTTGTGTGCATTGACTTGTTCAATTCTCTTTTTTCTTCTGCCTTTGTATCAAATGTCCTGATCTGACAAGACATAGATTTTAGAATTCTTTGAACTATCATATCGTACAAGGTTAATAATTAACCTTGACTACTATTGATCTAGATCTTTGAATATACACAATCACTATATTAATCAATATTTATAAATCTAGGCATGACACTGCTTCTAGATCTAATCATCAGCTTTATCTAGGTTACTATGAACCATCATCACTGGTCTCATCGTAGACGGACATATTCGTCTATAATATAGTGGGACCATTATTATGATTATCGAGATTAAGTATCAAACCCAGATTTAATATACCATGCATGTATGTACTAATTAATTTGGTTTTCATATAACTAAAGAGAAAGATGCGGTTAGGTTTACCTATTGTTGGGTTGAATCAGTTGACAAGGACGATGAGGATGCCCTATTATTAGACATTGAAGCTCCAGTAGCATGCAAATCAACATGAATTTGTGATGGAATGTAAAACCCCATCAAACTATCGGATCCATGTCCGATACCCGACATGGACTGATCATGATGAATATTATGAGCCGGGTTATCCTCGAAAACCCGGGTTAAGGAAGAGTAGCTGGACTGAAGGGTACCCCGCTGATTATTATTATTATTATGAGAAAAAGTAGGCATTGTTGACCCTTGTTGGTTCATCAACAATGTTTGTGTTGACATGAATGGGGGAGGATTAGTATTAAACAGTATTCCACCTCTACCTTCACCACCAACACCACTACCACCGCTATCTCCCACCCAACCCATTAGCCTCGTAAATCGACCCACATCTTGTTGATGTGCCCACCCACCATCAAACCCTCCCTGAAAAAGGGTCTGGTCATGACCCGGGTGAGCATGGTGCGCAGATGCACCACCACCCGGGTCATTAAGAGAATGAAGTGACAAACACAAATCTTGATGATTTTGGTGAGTTCCCCTAGAAATTAACTCATCAGGGTAATTTTGGAAATTGTTATTGTCATTGTTATTATTATTATTATTATTATCATGAGATGTGTCATTATTAGTAGGAAAAAAAGACTTCATACTACCACCTAAAGATTGGGAGTCCACACAATGTGGAACATAAAACTGAGAAGAAGACCCTGAATTATTATCATTTGCATCACCACCCAAAGACATTTGATTATTATTATGATTATCATTATTCAAAGCAATAGGGTCCCAAGGAGGTAACTCAGCCAACTTATCAATAGACGCCTTAGCCTTGTTGATAAGCCAATCAACAGCTTTGCTAGGCCTATCATACCCCAACCGGTCTTGGACATCGTAGAATTGGATGGCGGTGTGAGCCGCCAGTCGAACCCTACGATCCCTTGGTCCCTTAGCCGTGAACACTTTGCTGTGCCGGTCCTTTCTACCTGTTGCCCTGATAATGTGGCCTCCTTGTACTTGGACTATTTCTCCTCCTCCTCCTCCTCCTCCTCCTCCTCCTCCTCCTGTTGCCTTTAGCCCCATTCTTCCCCTTGCTTTTGGTATATTGTTTTCTTTTCTTGAACTTATTATTACATGCTTTCTTATTTCCTCCTTGTGGGACTCCTGATTTCTTTCACCTTGGAAATCCAGGTTATATTATTTTTTCTTTTGAATTTTTTATTAGGCTTTTTTATTAGGAAAGGAAAATTGGTGGAGGAAATGAAAGGTGGCTCAAATTTTAGCTAGTAAAAGAAGATAAGACAAGGAAAACAAACATTTTGTAGGGAAAAAAATGCCAAAAATGTGAAACCTGGTTTCTGAAACTTGTGCAGTATTTTTTTTTTGTTGTTGTTGTTGATGATGCTGATCCCAAGAAAACAATTGCATTAAACTCTATATATAAATATCCCACTGCCCAAAACAAGGAAAAATTAAGACAACAGGCTGAGTAAATATGAACCAAGCATTAAAAAAAGAAGCTAAAAATACTGAGATTTGATGTGATTTTATTAAGTAAGTTTAGACAGAAGGTTTATAGTTTGGTTTCTCAAAAGAAGGGGTTTTCTTCTAAAAACAGACAACACGAGAAACCAAAGAGGGTTCTGGCAACCTTCCTGCAAAGGTAAGTGGGGAAAAAGAAAGGTGAGAGAGAGGGGAAGAGAGAGGGAGGAGGGTTTTGAGAAACTAGTATGTTTAAGGGTTTTAAAGGGGTAAAGGGTGTGGGGGATTTGGACGGAATAAATAGTGGGGTTGGAACATAATAGTGGGCAATTATTGTGGACGTAATTCCGATCAAAACAAATTATTACATTTTGTCCAGATCTTTCTACAAGTGGAGTGACATGAGTGACTACATTAATCAATCTATACGAGCTTCTTTTATGTTTATTTATTTTTAGCACCAAAATCGAGAATCAAACGCAATTGCTAAATTTTGCCGAAGATTTTATATTACGGAAAATTCACGTTTTACCCCTAAATTTTGTCATTTTGCATGTGGTATACATTTTTAAAATTTTGTCACATAATAACCTAGAGCTTTGATTTTTAAGTATAACTGACTCTTTTTATTGTTTCTAAAATCTTAAAATAAGTATAATTCAAAAACCAGAAATCAGAATTTGTCAAAACAAAATTTTAAATTGATTAACTCTTCGAGCTCTATACTTTTATGAAGCAAAAAATGGTCATTCGGAAATTTATGATCGAAAAAATGGACAATTTTAGGTTTCGTGAGAAAAAAAAACCTCAGAAAATGTTCGTCGACAATTTTTTTTTCTCAAATCGTAGATTAGGACAAGATAATGTTTTTAGGACAAAAAAATTGGCCAAATCCAAATTAAGACAAGATAATGTCTTTTCTTTTTTCATAACTACCCTTCATTAAAAATCCAAAAAAACAAACTAAATTTCTACAGGCTTTGTAACACCCCCACTTAGCTAAGAGCTTTTAGCAAAACATTCCAAATTAAACAGGACTGTTACCATCTCAGTTGCTTGATATATATATATATATATAGAGGTGGGATCCGGTGAGTCCAGCTAAATATTTGAGTCCGTGAGTCCTGATATGAGCCATCCGATCTGAAAAAAAATAAAGCGCTGAGATTGAGCCACATAGGTGCCAAACTGGACCAAACAAAACTGTTTCAGCCTCCCACAATTTCATCTTTATTTCTCTCTCTAAAAATCAAACCCAAACCCTAGAAATAACAAAAGTCACTGAACTTCACAGATCTAACAAAATCCCACTAAAATCAAATAATTTCAAATGGATTTCAACTGCACTTCAACTTTCATCATTAATTTGTTCAATAAATTGTATAATTTCACTAGATTTGTCTCCAAAATTCGTACAGGTACAATCGTTTCTCAATTTTCAAATTCCTGCGATTTTAGTATAACTTTTGTGGTATTAAATTTGATTATGCATGTTGATTTTGTTCGAAATTTGTATACTATTGCTTTGAATTTCTAAATATCTTAGTTATACATGATTTTAAATGTTAGTTGGTGATTAAATTGACATATTGAAATAATTAATATCATCGATTGTAGTTGTCGCCGTTTATTGGATGTTTTATTTGTTTAATATTGAAAATTAAGGTTTCATATTGTTTAATTTTGAAAATTAGGATTTCTGAACTAGTATTTACTAACTGAGTAATGTAGATCTACATGTAGTTATTAAGCACATTCAATAATTTTTTTTACTGTGATAGTTTTTTTACTATGATATTGTTTCTTAATCACAAAATTGGAAGAGTGGTATTCTTCTTGACTATGATATTCTTTGTTAATGGGGGTGATATTGTGCTATATTATTTGTTAATAGTTGTAATATTAGTGATATTCTTTGTTAATTTGATCACTACAACTAAATAATATTACTAGATTTCTCTCAAATCTCATACAACTACATTAATCTTTCACTATTAATGTTTTTCAGATTAGGCTCTTGTACCAGGGAACTACTGAAATTGTTCTCTCGATGGGGATATCTGGCTGCTGTCAAGAAGTATAACAATATCGAACTTGATGCGTGCGATGCCTATGAAATTGAGATTGTTGGCACCAATGTTAGGAATGGATAAGTAATTCCAGCAGTATTTAATGTTTTTATTTATAGAGTAATCTGATTATGGACAAGACAATTATGATGATGATGATGATGATGATGGACAAGAGGTCAAGACACAATAAAGACGATACAAAAGTAGTTGCAAGTGCTAGAGGTAGAGGTAGACGATACATGGTTTCTAACTTCAGGATGGAATATTCTTGTTGATAAAGTGTGATATTCTTTTCAACACTATGTGATATTTTTATATATTGGTTGTGATATTGTTTCATAACATCACAAAGGGAGAAGCATTTAAAGTATTTGTAAAATTAACAGTGATATTGTTTTGTATAAGGTGTGATATTGTTTATCATAACGTGTGATATTGTTTATAACAACGTGTGATATTATTTCTCAGTATCAAAAAACTAAAATACAATTAGCCAATCCGACTGAGATTTTTTTTATATTGATAAGCAAAAATAATAATAAAAAAAAAGAATACAAAAATGAGACAACTTAAGATAAATCTAAGAAGACAGAGTGTTTCTTTAAAAGATAAATGACTAAAAAAGATGATTTGCTAATTTGATGTAGTGTTGACTTCTTGAGCATGTAAACGAACACTTAAGAACCCTCTGTAAGCGAAGAGATCTGCAAAATGGAAAAAAAAAAAAGCATATGAGTAAACCTGTTTATGATACCATTATGAAAAAGTTTGTGATACTATTGAGAACAATATGTGATACTATTAAGAGTAACATGTCATACGAATTCACATTAATTATTTACACAATCATGTATTACATTATATTCCAGTTTATGATACTATTATGAAATAGTTCGTGATACTATTATAAATAAATGTGATAGTATTAAGGATATTGTGCGTTACTAATTTAGAAAAATTAGGTAAACAATAAAAGGTGTTTAGAAAACCTGAGTAAAACACATACAAAAAAAAAGAGTAAAAACATGCTAAATATGTTATGTTGCTAACAATAAAGTGTGATGCTATTTTACATTAATTAGGTTAACAACAATAGATATTGTTAAGCTTAACAAAGCAAAGAAAAACAAACATACAAGAATACATTACAACAAATGATTAAAAATAGAGAAATAAGTAACAAAAATAGCATTAATAGGATTATGAAAATAAGAAAAATAAAGAAACGAGATGATTTGAAGACAGAACTTCAAAATATATCATCAATCATATTACGAAATAACACTGATTTATGAAATCAATTGAAAAAAACAAAAAAAAATGATATAAAGAAAAAAAATTAAAATTGTAATGAGAAATAATACCTGACATTACAAATAATGATTATAAAGAAATTCGGTCATAATATGAAATTGAAGAAGAATTGATTAAAGAAGAAAGTGATTAAAGAAGAATGAGGTACAATAGGATTAATCACGCAGAGAACTTTGAAGAAGAAAGAGAATTAGGTCAAAATTTTAGAGAGAGAAACTGAATGGATTAGAATGACCAAATGTCTATCAGATAAGTGTTATATAGTAAGACGCGAAATGACAAAAATACCCTTACATGTAATCTCAGCCATTAGATCTCCTTTGATCTAATGTGTAACACCCGGAAATGTACCCTATTTTTCTAGTAGAAATATTTTACGAAATCTTTTCAGCGAATTTAAGTTTTAAATTAGCTTTTTATGTTTCGAGTCGAATTTAGAATTTCCGAGTTCGTATTTGGAATTTCTGTGAGATTCCATGAAAATCCCGTCTTAAGGCGAGTTTGACTTTTCTTGACTTTTGATTCGAGTTGGACTTTTCTTGACTTTTGAGTCGAGTTTGACTTTTCTTGACTTTTGAGTCGAGTTTGACTTTTCTTGACTTTTGAGTCGAGTTCGACTTTTCTTGACTTTTGAGTCGGTTTGAATTTTCTTGACTTTGGAACCGTCTTTGACTTTTGGTTGACTTTTTCCTTACTTATACTCATACTCCTTAACCTAAATTCCTACACAAACACAATTCCCCTTTTCTTCCTTCATAAGAAAATCAAAACCCTTGTTCCATCCATTTTTCGATCTTTGAATCATCGTAACTTCTTCGTTACTTGATAGAATTCACGTAAGTTCGTCTTATTCTTCTTCCCTAACCTTCCTCTATCCGTATTGATGTTAAAATCATCGTCTTTCTCGCTTTTTAAATTATCCGTCTTTCTCAAGGTGAATGATATTCATCTTTTATTATCTAATATTATGTAGGTGGAGATTAGGAAAGCTTAGTAACCGTTTAAAGACGCGAAAAGGTAACGGTGAAGGGTTACTCGGTATCATTTACGTGTTTTACATGCTTTATATGCTAGGACTCGTATTTAGAATACGATAAGTAAGTTAGGAATTATGTTATAGATAATGATTGTTGTTGTTTGATGATTGTTGATGATGAATTTTGATTGTTGATAGTTATTAGAGAGGAATTATGAGAATTGGAAATAAAAGGATTGAATTTATGTTGAAGGTTCTCGGGTGACTTGGTCACACATCTCACGGTCGTGAGATGGCATGTCACGGTCGTGAAACCTCATCTCACGGTCGTGAAATACAAGTCACGGTCGTGACTTGCGCAGTTTCACTGCACTGACCCTTTTTGGTAGAATGATCATATCTCCTTCGTTACTTGCTTGTTTTGGGCTTGTGACCACTCGTTGGAACCGTAAGAGGATAAGCTATCACCTCCACTTTGAATTTCTGCATTCCCATGTCTAGAACTCTAGTTATGACCGTTTGAAGTGGACCCTTGTTTTCGTTGGTTTCCAAACAATGTTGTTTTGGAGAGGTGATCTATGTTTTTATTCATTATGCTTCATAAACTTGTTCTAATGCTTATGTATCATGTATTAACTCATTTTTATCATATTTAAACTTATATGATTCCCTATTCTCATGTTTTGTGACGGTTTTTGGTATGTTCCCACTTTGAGTCGGTTTTTACAAATGTATGATTTGAGCACTAATGATTTGTGCTATGAACTCTCATTTCCCGGCTACACCTTATAGTCGTTAGACTGGAATGTCGGAGCGATGGGGTGTATCCTTGATGCTTGTATGCATGTTTAGTGGGGATGTGACGACGTTGTTAGGAGGCGAACGCAATGCGTTGGTCGACCCGACCGTCAAATGTTGTATACTTGCGAGGTGGTGTTATTGCATGTAGCGTACTAGCTTGACTTTTGACTATAGATCTTTTTCCGCCTCTTTCGTGTGGTTTAGCCGAATTTGGGGTACTCGACGTCTTTGTATGATCGAGTCTTGGATGTGGAACGTCTTACCACATGTCGAATCGGGAAACGTCTTATCCCGAGAGTCTGGCCAGGGTTAGACTAGGACCGTATTATTATCGTCGTCCTACCGAGAGGATTAGAGTCTTGTGTGTACGAAACGTCTTATCGTACATGATTCCAGGAAACGTCTTATCCTGTGAACTTGTTTTGTCTAGGTCATGAGTATACGAAACGTCTTATCGTATACGGTTCCGGAAAACGTCTTATTCCGTGAGCTTCCATTGGCTTGTCTTGCTATTGTACACGATGCTAGTGCGTTTCATTTACCGTGAGAGATGTCGTCAATATATTGGTGTGTTTGGATGAATGATTATATGATTGATCATTGAATGACTTGGCATGGTTTGTTGTCGAGTCTCAATCTTATCAAACTTATACCGCTAACGGTGAGATGTAAGCCCTAGTGAGCGTATTCGGTTGCCTAAGAGTGTCTCTTCCCCGAGTCTTTGCATAACATGATGGTTTCGGATTTGTATTGCATATGCTCTTATCATTATTTATTGAATTGCCTATTTATTCTTATCGTAACTCACATGGATATCTATATATGCATGATTTCACTTTTGTATTTCCTTATATGTACGTTTAATGTGATATGGCTGGGAGAACCCCGAGTTACTCCCCACTGACTGTGGCGTTCATGTTTTTCATTGATGAACAGGTTGCTTGCTTGGATGACTTTTTGGATATGATATTTTGGGGTTCGGGTGTGAGCTAGCGGGCGTTGTCCCTGGAAGTTCACCTCTAGACGAATTTAGCTAGTTTTGCTAAACACTTGTTCTTTGCTAACATTTTAAGAGACTCCGTCTCTTTGTTGTATTTCCGCATTTAGTTGTAATATTTTGACACTCCTCGTTTTATTTAACTTGCATGTATCAAAGTTTTTAAAACTACCTATTTCCGATATATAATTCACATGCTTGTTGGTTTTATATTTCCGCATTCTCGAGGGTTGTCACAGTATGAACAGAACATTAGAGGACATGGCCCGCACTATGCTTCTGTGTAGTGGCCTTCCTAAGAGCTTTTGGGCAGAAGCCATAAGTACTGCATGCTATGTGCACAATAGAGCTATGATTAGACCTATTCTCAAAAAGACTCCCTACGAATTTTAAGGGGGAGAAAACCCAATATAGCTCATCTTCGTTGCTTCGGAAGTAAATGTTTTGTCCATAATAATGGAAAAAGTAATTTGAGCAAATTTGATCCACGAAGTGACGAAGCTGTGTTTGTTGGTTATTCTAATCATAGTAAAGCTTTTAAAGTTTTTAACAAAAGAACGTTGTGCATGGGAAAAAAGTGTTCATGTTGTATTTGATGAAGATAATGTGCCTGAACAAGTTGAACAGAACGAAGAAGAAGACATGAATGATCTAGACTTTCGCCTTTCAAGGGAAGACGAGCCAGATAATAATGAAGAAGTTATTGAAGGAATCAATGATGAACTTGATAAATCCGCAAATGACCTTGAACAGAGAACTGAGACAATTGTTGATGATACAAATGTCTCTTCTCAAAACAAGGAAAAGGAAACTGAAGTTATAACTGATGATGCTATAACTTTGAACCAGAACCAAGATGGTGTAACTGAAGTTGTACCAACTTCAGCTATAACCCCAGAGTCCAACTCAGGGGAAACCAATCTTGATTCTGAATCATTTGAGGAAAGTGATAGTTCATCAGATGATGATGAGCCTAGGAACTCTAAAAAATGGAAATATATGAGTTCTCATCCTATGGATAGTATCCTAGGAAGTTTGAATAAGGGAGTTCAAACGAGGCGAACATTAAATAACTTTTGTTCATTCTATTCTTTTTTGTCTACCATAGAGCCCACCAACATCAAAGAAGCTCTTGCAGAATCCGACTGGATTGTGGCTATGCAAGAGGAGCTTCAACAGTTTGAACGTAATAAAGTATGGCACCTTGTGCCACGACCTCCTAATCGAACTGTGATTGGTACTCGATGGGTATTCAGAAATAAATTGGATGATTCAGGAGTTATAGTTCGTAACAAGGCTCAATTGGTCGTTCAAGGTTATAATCAACAAGAAGGGATTGATTATGACGAAACATTCGCTCCAGTAGCAAGACTTGAAGCTATTCGCTTGCTCATCGCCTTCGCAGCTCATAAAGGAATGAAATTATTCCAAATGGACGTTAAGACTGCATTTCTTAACGGTTATTTGGAAGAAGAGGTTTTTGTTGAACAAACTCCTGGATTTTTGAATAGCAAGTTTCAAAACCATGTTTTTAAACTCGATAAAGCTTTATATGGTTTGAAACAAGCGCCTAGGGCTTGGTACGACAGATTGTCAAAAATTTTATTGCAAAACAATTTTAAAAGAGGATCTGTCGACAAAACCCTATTTCTAAAATCCGAGGGTTCTGATTTACTTGTTACTCAAATTTATGTAGACGATATTATTTTTGGTTCTACTAACAATAAATTGTGCAAGTATTTTTCAGATCTTATGACCTCAGAATTTGAAATGAGCATGATGGGAGAATTGAAATTTTTCCTAGGACTGCAGATTCAACAAACCAAAGAAGGAATAAAGATTCACCAACAAAAATATGTCAAGGAGCTAATCAGAAAATTTGGTATGGAGAACGCTCATCCAATGGACACGCCTATGGTAACTGACAAAAAGTTGACCTTAGACGAAAATGGTAAGTCCGTAGACGAAACTACATATCGAGGTATGATTGGTTCTTTATTATATTTAACTGCAAGTAGACCTGACATTATGTTCAGCGTATGTGTCTGTGCTAGATTTCAATCATGTCCTAAGGAATCACATATGATTGCAGTTAAACGTATCTTGAGATATTTAATTGGTACATCTAATTTATATTTGTGGTATCCACTTGAGTGTAATTTCGATCTAGTAGGATACTCAGACGCAGATTATGCGAGATGTTCTTTAGATAGAAAAAGTACCTCTGGATTCGCTACTTTTGTTGGACCATGCATAATTACTTGGGGCTCAAAGAAGCAAAATTCGGTTGCATTATCTACTGCAGAAGCCGAATATATCGCTGCAGGACTGATATGTTCTCAACTACTTTGGTTAAAGCAACAACTATGTGATTATGGTGTTAATGTTGGTTGTATGCCTGTTTTCTGTGATAATACGAGTGCTATTATTATTTCTAAGAACCCAGCTCAGCATTCTCGTACTAAGCATATAGAATTAGGACACATTATTTTGCGTGACCTGAGAAAAGGGCAACATTAAACCGAATTTTGTGAGTACTGACAATGCAATGGGATGATATTTTAACAAAAGGAGGTAGCACGAAGAAGACGGTTGAGATTTTGCGGTTGGAAATTGGTTTAATCTGGTAGCCAATTAACAATTC
>JAIUZE010026948.1:0-10516 GCA_022085475.1 Heliosperma pusillum | reverse complement strand
TATGTGAGAGAGATAGTTTGTTACCATGGAGTGCCTAAAAGTATAGTCTCAGATCGTGATCCGAGATTCTGTTCCCGATTCTGGACAGCTTTGCAAGAAGCCATGGGTAGTAAATTGTTGATGAGCACCGCTTTTCATGCCGCGACTGATGGTCAAACGGAGAGAACGATCCAAACTTTGGAAGATCTTCTTCGGTCATGTGCTTTAGACTTTCATACATCTTGGGAGAAGTGTTTGCCTTTGGTGGAATTTTCTTATAACAACAGTTATCATGCATCTATCAAGATGTCACCTTACGAGGCTTTATACGGTAGGAAATGCCGTAGTCCGGTTTGTTGGGATCAAGTGCAAGATGATCATATGTTGAGTCCCGACATAGTTACTGAAACGATTGATCAAGTTCAAGTCATTCGTGAACGAATGAAAGCCGCTCAAGATAGACAGAAATCCTATGCCGATGTTCGTCGACGACCGCTTGAATTTGATGTGGATGACCGTGTATTCTTTAAAGTGTCACCTATGAAAGGAGTGAAACGGTTTGGAGTGAAAGGGAAGTTGAGTCCTAAATATATTGGACCGTTTCGAGTGCTTAAAAGAGTTGGTCCTGTTGCTTATCGTTTGGAATTACCTCCGAACTTGAGCAAGGTTCATGATGTGTTCCATGTTTCTCAGTTGAAGAAGTATATCAATGATCCGAGTCATATTATTCAAGAAGAAGTGTTGGACTTGGAACCTAATTTGGCTTTGGAGGAAAGGCCGATTCGTATACTTGAAAGGACTAACAAACAACTCCGAAACAAGGTGGTGCCTTTAGTTCGTATCCTTTGGCGTTGTGGAAACGTCGAATCAGAAACTTGGGAACCCGAAGCTAAAATATTAGCTAAATATCCTGAGCTCTTTGCTTGAGGTAAATTTCCTTCTTTCTTTCCTCTTTCTATTCGATTTAACCGTTCGAAGATTCCGTCCCTTCTATCGATATTCTTGACTGCTGACGAGAACCTGCCGTTCCGTAGATAAGATTCTATATTTTATTACAAGTATATTTTAACAGTTTTGAAATAGACCTACATATATGTTACGTTTCTTCTTCTAAGTTTCGAGGACGAAACTTTTTAAAAGGAGGGGTGATTGTAACAACCCGAAAAGTACCCAATTTTTCTAGTAAAAAAATATTTACTAACACTTTTCAGTAGAACTTAAGTTTTTAAAATAGGAATTTTTGTTCCGAGTCTTATTTTGAAATTCCGCGTTCGTATTTGGAATTTCTGAGAGATTTCATGAAAAGACTGTTTTTAGTCATCTTTGACTTTTCTTGACTTTTAAGTCGTCTTTGACTTTCCTTGACTTTTTAAAGTCGTCATTGACTTTTTTCTTGACTTTTAAGTCGTCATAAACTTTTCTTGACTTTTAAGTCATTTTTGACTTTTCTCGAATTTTAAGTCTACTTTGACTTTCGTTGACTTTTCCCGACTCGGTTCATAAGTTTGAAGACCGAAATTTTATTTAAAAAAATAATATTTTTGATTTATTTTTATTTAGATTTATTAAGATTTATCATAATTTAATATAATTATTTTGAATTTATTCGGAATTTAAAGAATAACGTTTACGGTTTTAACCGAACTTCATTTAACTATTCCCGACTCATCGTAAATCCCGAAACGAAATCAAAACTCGACTTTGTCATGAGTCACACGCGCGTGTCATCGTTTTCCACTCACAATTAGATATTTTAATTATTTTGATTAAACTAATCAAAATATCTAGATATTTAATTACTTTATCGATTCGTCAACGGAGATTTCGCAAATCGTTTACAAAACAGACCCGACAAGCCCCTAACTCACACGGCTCTCCTCTCCTTTCCTCTCCTCTCTTAGACCTTGATATTTCATTACTTTTGATTACAATATCATAATATCTAGATATTATTTCACTTTATCGATCAGTTAACGAAAATTACGCAAAACGCTCGAAATCTGACCCGACAATCACAAAACCACACGGCTCCCTTACCCACTCTTAAGCCTTGATATTTTCATTATTTTTCATTACAATATCATAATTGCACTGAAACTATTCAGAAAAACAACTAAGACAATAACAATTTGAATGAAGTTCAGACACTTTGCAATACTCTGTTTTCTGTTTGGATTAATTGACAAAGAACTAAGATAGGACCTTAATCAAAGCACAAAGCCAATGATTGAGGGTTGAACTGTGATCCCAGCACACAGCTAAGGCCCCAAGCTCACTTCCAAGCACAAAGCAAAGGAAGTTGTCTCAAGCACACAGCCAAGAGATGCAACAGAAACAAGGTTTCAGTTTTATGTTTTACTTCAAATCTGGTTTGCATTTCATTAGGTAAAGGCCTTATATAGGCAAGGAGATTACATCCTATTCGTTCATTACATCATAAGGCCACAATGGGTTTGCAAAAGAAACAGAAATAACAGCTACATTGTTCAGCATAAAGCAATAAAGTAGAAAAGTAGTTCTAATAGGACAATCTGCCTTAATTGGTTTGTTGGGGTTGAAACTGGTGGAGGGGTGGACTTCTGAGCTTGATTCTTGAGCTCAACTAAAGTGGGATGGATGCCAAAGGTCCTGCTAAAAGGCCCTCGAGTTTGTTTGATCATAAAAGGAAAGTTTGATAGTGACATGTTAACTACTGCAAAAAGACTGAAATCTGGACAGTCTGAAGTTGTCCCTAAGCTAACTCTTTGTGTGTTTGTTTCTGGGGAGGGAAGTCCTGGGGAAAGTTGTAGAGGACCCTTCCAAGACATAGGTTTGGGGGTTGGTTAGGCTTGTTTGATTGTGTGGGGCCCCATGGACCTTGTTTAGAAAGGCAGTGATAGGCTGTTTTTGGCTGGGGTCTGTTTTTGTTGTGTTGGGTTTGTTGGGCTGTTGGCTGAGCTTTGTTGTGGCCTAGTCTTGGGAAGTGGATGGCTAGGCTTTGTTCTGGTTGTGGTGGTGTTGTCTTAGCAGGCTTGCAGTGGTTGTGGCTTGGACTGAATAGAACATTGTCATAGCTGGTCATGGTGTTGTCTGAATGTAGGTTGTTGTTTTGATGTTGAGTTTTGTCTTGAGTTTGTGTCTTGTCTTGAGCTCGTGTCATGGCTCGTGTCTTGGCTTGGTCACATACTCCCGTTGCAACCTCCCTTTCTTGAAAAGGATTTGCCCTCAAATCTTCTTCACCCTCATCATCTGATTCACCATGGTAAGGACTCAGGCCTCCAACATTGAAAGTACCATGTACACCATAGCTTCCTGGTAGATCCACCTTGTAAGCATTGGTGCCTATCTTCTCCAATATCTCAAATGGTCCATCAACCCTTGGCATGAGCTTGTTTCTCCTCTTGTCTGGAAATCTCTCTTTTCTTAAATGCAACCATACAAGATCTCCTGCTTTGAATTCCCTTGCTTTCTTAGGCCCCTTGGACCTGGCCTTGTACAACTCATTGGACCTTTCAATCTGCTTCTTGACTTGCTCATGAATCTGGATCATTTGCTCAACTCTTTTCTTTGCATCATAGCTTGCCTTGTTTCCTTTGACTGGTGCTAGGTCTGTAGGCATGAGAGGATTAGTGCCATAAACTGTTTCAAAAGGACTTTTACCTGTGCTGCTGGAGGGAGCTCTGTTTAAGGCAAACTCAGCTTGTGCTAGCTTGAGGTCCCAATCTTTCAATGACTTAGAAACAATGCTCCTTAAGATCTTCCCTAGTGTTCTGTTAGTGACTTCTGTCTGCCCATCAGTTTGGGGATGGTGAGAAGTACTAAACAATAACCTAGTCTTCAATAGCTTCCACAAGGTTCTCCAGAAATGGCTCATGAACTTTGTGTCTCTATCTGAGACAATGCTTCTAGGGACCCCATGTAACTTGACAACCTCCCTAAAGTATAGTTCAGCTACCCCCAATGCATCCTCAGTCTTCTTACAAGCAATGAAATGTGCCATCTTGCTGAATCTATCTACAACCACCATGATTGAATCTTTTCCCCTTTGAGTTCTAGGTAAGGCTACAATAAAGTCCATACTGAGGTCTTCCCATGGCTTGTTGGGTACTGGAAGTGGTGTGTAGGGGCCTGCTTGAAAGTGTGCCTTGGCTAGTTGACAAGATCTGCATCTCTTGAGGGCATCTTGCACATCACTGAGCATCTTAGGCCAATAGAACTGATCTTGTAAGATGTCATATGTCTTCTGTACCCCAAAGTGACCAGCAAGGCCATTGGAGTGAACCTCTTTGACCAGTAGTCCCCTATAAGGTCCCTTAGGCACACATAGTTTGTTTCCATAGAATAAGTATCCTTCTTGAGCTGTGTACTTGCTCCCTTTCTTGACTTGCCCTTCTTGGTGTACCTCCCATTCATGCTTGAAGTCTGGGTCCTCTTGATAGAGCTCTTTCATAAATTCAAACCCCAACACCCTTTGCTCCATGAAGGTCAACATTACAGACCTTCTAGACAATGCATCTGCTACAACATTGTTCTTGCCTTCTATATACTTGCTGGAGAATGAGAAGGATTGCAAGAACTCTACCCATTTGGCATGCCTGGGGTTGAGTTTGTGTTGTCCATTGATGTATTTGAGAGCCTCATGATCAGAATGAAGCACAAAAGGCTTAGGCTTCAAGTAGTGTCCCCAATGATTCAATGCCCTCACAATGGCATAGAATTCCTTGTCATATGTGGAATAGTTAAGCTTGGCCCCATTTAGCTTCTCACTAAAGTATGCCACAGGTTTCTTTTCTTGAGTAAGCACAGCTCCTATGCCAAGACCACTGGCATCACACTCTACCTCAAAGAGTTTGTTAAAGTCTGGTAGAACCAATATTGGAGACTTACACAATAGCTCTTTGATCAGATTGAAGGACCTTTCAGCCTTCTCATTCCACTTGAACTCTCCCTTCTTCATGCACTCAGTAATAGGGGCCATGATTGAACTAAACCCTTGTATGAACCTCCTATAGAAAGATGCCAATCCATGGAAACTTCTTACATCAGTAACAGTTTGGGGAATGGGCCATTCCTTGATTGCTTGCACTTTCTCAGGATCAACTGCTACCCCTTTCTTAGAGATGATGAACCCAAGGAAGTAAACCTCAGGCTGCATGAAGGTGCACTTCTCTAGCTTGCCATACAACTTGTTTTCTCTTAGGACCTCAAACAACAACTTCAGATGTTGCAAATGTTCTCCCTTAGTTGAACTGTAAATAAGAATATCATCAAAGTAAACCACTACACACTTGCCTAAGTAAGGCCTTAGGACTCTGTCATCAACCTCATGAAGGTGCTAGGGGCATTAGACAACCCAAAAGGCATCACCAGCCATTCATAGAGCCCATGTTTAGTCTTGAAAGCTGTCTTCCATTCATCCCCTGCTCTTATCCTCACTTGGTGGTAGCCCTGCCTCAGATCAATCTTAGTGAACACTTGAGCCCCACTTAACTCATCCAGAATATCATTAAGTCTAGGTATGGGAAACCTATACTTGATGGTAATGTTGTTGATGGCCCTACTATCAATACACATACGCCAAGTCCCATCCTTCTTTGGCACAAGCAAGGCTGGTACAGCACAAGGACTGAGGGACTCTCTGACATAGCCCTTGTTGAGTAGTTCACCTACTTGAAGTTGGAGCTCTTGTGTAGCCTTAGGGTCACTCCTGTAGGCTGGCTTGTTGGGTAAGATAGCTCCAGGCACTAGGTCAATGTGGTGCTCTATCCCTCTAAGTGGTGGCAGTCCACTAGGAAGCTCAGTAGGGAAGACATCACCATAACTTTCTAGGATAGATTTGACCTCTTCAGGGATATCAATGATACTCATCCCAGTCTCCTTGACTAGCAATATGTATACAGGTTGTAGCTCACTTAGCTCTTGTGCTATTTCTGATTCACTTATCAACATGACTTCTTTGGAAGCCTCACTCATGGGGTTTGGGTTGATCTTTAAAGCAGGTGGTAAAGGTGCCAGGGTGATCTTCTTCTTCCCATACTTGAAGGTGTAAGTGTTGTCTCTCCCATGGTGTATGGCATCCCTATCAAACTCCCATGGCCTCCCTAATAGAAGGTGACAAGCATCCATAGGCAGTACATCACACAAGGCCTCATCAGCATATCCTTTCCCAATAGAAAATGGAACAACACATTGTTGATCTACTCTAACTTCAGCCCCCTTGTTCAGCCACCTAAGCTTGTAAGGTTGAGGGTGGTCTTTGGTGGCCAATGTTAGTTTATCCACCATTGTCTTAGAGGCTACATTGGTGCAACTCCCTCCATCCACAATCAGATTACACACCCTCCCTTTTATGGTGCACCTAGTTCTAAAGATCTGGTGTCTTTGATCTTCTTCTAAGGGTTGGGGTTGTGTGTGCATCACCCTCCAAGTCACCAGACTTAACCCAGCATCAGGTTCTATCAACTCCTCACTAGCCTCTATCTCAGGCTCTTCCATCTCCTCATCACAGACCAACACCTCATCATCTCCCCAATGGATTACTTCTAGGGTACTCAGAGCCCTTTTAGATGGGCATTCTCTAGCAAAATGCCCATACCCTTGACATTGAAAGCACTTTTTGAGAGGGGTAGTCTTCCTTTGGCCTGCCTCAACAGCCTTGCCTTTATCAAGGTTGAAAGGAGTCTTAACAGGAACCACAGGTTCTCCTATCTTAACTCCTACAAAAGGCTTGAAGGTGGGGGTTCTGGAAGGTGTCTTAGAAGCACTGGCCTTCCCTTTTCCCAATTTTTCTACCCTTAAAGACAAGTTGACAGCTTCCTCAAAGGAGTATATGTTTTGTAGCCTGACTTTGCTAGCTATCCTTTCATCCAACCCTTCTAAGAACCTTGCTATCTTTTGTTCAGATTTCTCAACAACCTCACATTGCAAAGTGAGTTGTTCAAAGTCTCTTAGGTAGGACTCTAAAGGTCTTTGGTCTTGCTTTAGGTGAGTAAGCTTAATGAACATGTCTTGAGTGTAGTCCCTAGAGACAAACTTAGCTCTCATTTTCTTTTTCAGTTTGAGCCATGACTTTACAGGTTCTTTCCCTTCCCTAACCCTCAAGGTTTTCATGTTTTCATACCACAGTGAGGCATAGCCTTTTAGTTTCATGATAGCAACCTTAAAAGCCTTTCTATCAGTGTATCCTTTAAACTCAAAGACTCTTTCTACAGACCTTAGCCAATCTAAGAAATCATCAGGGTTCAAGCTACCTAGAAAGTCAGGAATCTCTACCTTGATATCTTTGTCTTGGTGTCTGAGAAGATTGTGATCTGAGCCATCTGAATCTGACATTTCAAACTGATCTACAGGTTGTCTCCTCCTTACTCCACCTTGTGGGAAAGGTGCTCCTCTTCCTCGACCTCTGCCTCCCCTTGTATCATTGTTCTGTTGGCCCTCAAGGAGTTCATTGACAGATCTAGAGACCTCCATTACAGTTCTGACAAGATCTTGAACTGTGTTTTCAAGACCTGTGATTCTCTCTTCACTCATGGTTGTATTTTGTGTTTTTAATGTAGTTAGGTAGATGAACTCACAAACCAAAGCTCTGATAACCAATTTGCACTGAAACTATTCAGAAAAACAACTAAGACAATAACAATTTGAATGAAGTTCAGACACTTTGCAATACTCTGTTTTCTGTTTGGATTAATTGACAAAGAACTAAGATAGGACCTTAATCAAAGCACAAAGCCAATGATTGAGGGTTGAACTGTGATCCCAGCACACAGCTAAGGACCCAAGCTCACTTCCAAGCACAAAGCAAAGGAAGTTGTCTCAAGCACACAGCCAAGAGATGCAACAGAAACAAGGTTTCAGTTTTATGTTTTACTTCAAATCTGGTTTGCATTTCATTAGGTAAAGGCCTTATATAGGCAAGGAGATTACATCCTATTCGTTCATTACATCCTAGGGCCACAATGGGTTTGCAAAAGAAACAGAAATAACAGCTACATTGTTCAGCATAAAGCAATAAAGTAGAAAAGTAGTTCTAATAGGACAATCTGCCTTAATTGGTTTGTTGGGGTTGAAACTGGTGGAGGGGTGGACTTCTGAGCTTGATTCTTGAGCTCAACTGAAGTGGGATGGATGCCAAAGGTCCTGCTAAAAGGCCCTCGAGCTTGTTTGATCATAAAAGGAAAGTTTGATAGTGACATGTTAACTACTGCAAAAAGACTGAAATCTGGACAGTCTGAAGTTGTCCCTAAGCTAACTCTTTGTGTGTTTGTTTCTGGGGAGGGAAGTCCTGGGGAAAGTTGTAGAGGACCCTTCCAAGACATAGGTTTGAGGGTTGGTTAGGCTTGTTTGATTGTGTGGGGCCCCATGGACCTTGTTTAGAAAGGCAGTGATAGGCTGTTTTTGGCTGGGGGCTGTTTTTGTTGTGTTGGGTTTGTTGGGCTGTTGGCTGAGCTTTGTTGTGGCCTAGTCTTGGGAAGTGGATGGCTAGGCTTTGTTCTGGTTGTGGTGGTGTTGTCTTAGCAGGCTTGAAGTGGTTGTGGCTTGGACTGAATAGAACATTGTCATAGCTTGTCATGGTGTTGTCTGAATGTATGTTGTTGTTTTGATGTTGAGTCTTGTCTTGAGTTTGTGTCTTGTCTTGAGCTCGTGTCATGGCTCGTGTCTTGGCTTGGTCACATACTCCCGTTGCAATAATATCTTGATATTTAGTTTAATTAACTTTATCGTTAATTATATTTAATCGTTTACCGTAAAATAATTATTAAACGCGAGTCAATTACGTAACAACAATTTCAAAACCCGACTCTTTATTTTGCCTATAATTACACGGCACACACACACCCACATTACTCACTAACAACTTTTCATTTTACAATAAAGCAAATAAAGATCAAAATATCACTTTCTTTAATCGTTCTTCGTGTTCTTCGTCGTTCATCATTTGTTCTTCGTTGTTCTTGAGCAAAACCTTCATAAAACCTTCATTTCTTAATTAAATCCTTCCTATCTTATATTTCTAGACTCTCCTCTTCGCTCTCCATCTTCACGTATGGTTTAATTTCAATTCCGTCAAGATCGTTTTTAACACTTTAATTATGAGAAATTAAGTTTTAAGTTCTAATAATGTTTTTCTTGTCATTTCTTATAGGGGAAGATTTTGAAGACGAGTTTGGAGACTCGTATATTTTGGGTGAAGATTAGTAGAAGGGTTTCTTATTTATATACTTCTTATTATTTTGATGCTAAGTGGTTTTGCTAGCTAAGGTAACAATTCCGATTTACTCGACGAAATAATGTCACATAGCTTTTAGTTTTTGTTCATGTTATGGTTATTTATGATTTTAGTTAGTAACATAGCCTTTAGTTTTGTTTCTTTTGATTTTGGTTCATCTTTGTTTTTGGTTCATGTTTTTATGATTTGTGGATTTTTAGTAGTAATATGATAAGGAGTTGTTTTTATCATGTTGATGAATTTTGATGATTTTTATTAAGTTATGCTTTTTATGTTGTCTAGGAAATTTTTAATATGTTTAGTATTCTTGATGAATTTTGATGATTATTCATAATAATGATTTTTGTATGATGATGGTTAGATTGGTTGTTAAAATAGTTGTTTGATGATTAAAACATGTTGGACATATTTTGGTAGATGTTGTTGTTGGGAACCGTGTAGGGTGGCAGCCAAACCGGACCAAACCAGACCGGTCCAGGCCGGTTCAGACCCGGTCTGGGTTGGTCCATGGTGGGTCCGGGTTTTGGTCTTTGGGTTGTGTCAATGTTTGATTGTTATGTTGTTGTTTTGACGGGTTTTAAACATGTTAAGCATGCGGGAAAATATTAGAAATCGGTTTTAGAAAGTTTAATCAAAACAGCCCATTTTTGTCAAAATAGGTCCGTGGGCCCAGTCCAGGCCCATGTGGGGTCCGGCCCAACTCAGGCTGTGGGTCCCACTTTGGGACTTGTGACGGTTTTTGAGTTATCGTCATTTTTATCGCGTTTTGTAATAATTAGCAAGCGAGAAATATTAATAAGTAAAATATTTAATTAAAAAGGTTTTTCATTAAATTATTATTTCTCACATGTTAGAAATTATAAGACGAGACCGTAGTTTAATTTAATATCCTTTAAGTCAAGCGGGGTTTTACGTAAGATTTAATAATTCACATGTTAGAAGCTTTATTAAAATAACATGTAATGAATATGTTGATTTTATGTCTAAGTCTATGTGGTAAAGACTCTGTTTCTAGCCGGTTTGACCAAACGGGTTTGGTCAAACTAAGATCTAGTCAGCCCCGTTTTGACTGATGACCGTCGCGGGACTCGGGTCGGGGATTTGTCTTCAAGTAAGGTTGTATTTAATTAATGAATTAGCCTTAGTAGATATGATGCGATATGTTAATTGATTATGATTTATATGCAATTAGTCACATGATAGGAAATTGTTCCCGTGACTGTTTGATTATATGGTTGGTGTCGTGTTGACTAAGTACCCATAGAGAAGTATGAGTATATGGCGTCTTGACCATGCTAATTCTAAATGAGTAGCTTGGACCACGACATT
>JAIUZE010026947.1:0-19510 GCA_022085475.1 Heliosperma pusillum | reverse complement strand
AAACTTTAGTAGTTGTAAGACTTGTAATGTAAACTTTAGTAGTTTCTAATTTGAAAGACGGTTTCTGGTTTCAAAAAATTGTGTACGAACGCATTTGTATATATATTGAAAAATTTGCAGGAAATATAGCAAATGGGGGAAAATAAGAAGCAAAATCACCCAAATCGTTCACAATGAATACCGACCGACTCATACAATTTACCGACCGACTCAACAATTTACCGACCGAAACCCTACAAATACCGACCGATTGCCGTCTAAATAGTTTCTGATTATTTTTGGTCTAAAAATGGTACCGACCGATTTCCCATTATACCGACCTACCGTCGGTCGGTAATTACCCACCGAATTGTGTTTTACCGACCGACTTCACCTTTTTGTTGACCAAGTCAATGTGTTTTGGCACCGACGGATATTCTGTCTACTGACTGATTGGCCGGTCGGTATTTTTCCGACCGACATCAAATCGGTCGGTATGAAACATTTACCGACCACAATTACCGACCGATTTAATTCGGATGCCACGGAAGGAAAAACGGTCGGTAAGTAGTTATTACCGACCGATTTGCACTATTAGCGACCGTTGAAAACGGTCGGTACTGAACCTGATTCTTGTAGTGTACCTCCCTAACAAGTATGAGTACAAATTGTTTGTGGCTCATAAGGCTATCTTTAAAGAAAATAGTTGTATTTTTCTAAAGATAGAGTGGGAGAAAATAAGCCACAACGAAAAACTAGGTAGGAACTAGTGAGGAAACCAAAAGAATATGTTCTTAGGTTAGACTCAAGACTAGTGAGGAGACCAAAAGAAAGCGTTCTTAGGTGAATCCTTAGACTAGTGACGAGATCAAAAGAAAATGTTCTTGAAATAATAAGATTATGATCTATGAAGTGGAAGCACCTAGAAATTTTAAAATTTGATTTTCTAATATAAGAGACTTATGAAACTAAATGGAATCTATGCAAAGAAAATGTTTTATTTGGAGTTGTCCAATTGTATTTGCATGGATAGACATGTAGATGTCTTCAAAAGCCAAGTTAATGCGTAACTATGCTAAGATCCGAATCATCAGTGAAATACCTCATTGTAGGTGTGTACAAGATACACAATGAGAACCACATGTCCAAATAGGGATTTGGAAAAGGATGTGTACATGACACAAAGCCTAAGGTATCTACCTAGAGGTTATGATGATCTTTTCTATTATAAGATATAAGAAGAGTTTCACTCGAATTGTCGAAAAGTCATGTATAGACATGAAATTCAGTGGGAGTTAAAGTCATGTATAGACATGAAGTTAAGTGGGAGGTTAAGTTATCATGTAAAGACATGAAGTTCAGTGGGAGAAATTGTTTTCCACGTGAATGACGTTTCACTCATTAAGAGTGACATATTCATATTACCTTTTTGAAAGGAGTGGTTGGATTTTTATGTTGGATGAAAGAGGGCAACATGTATACTAAAATCAAAATCTATTGTGGAATAGAAGGTTTTAGCTTGGCATTTAAAAGGTATCTTATATCGATAAGATCCTTAAATCTATTCAACAAGTCAAATAGGTTGTTTATATGGATAAAAGTGGGATCACTATGAAAGGGTCATAGTCATCCACTGAACCTAAGAGTTGCTGATCACATGAGACCAATCATGTATGCCATTACATGCACATACCTAAATAAATTGTATGCTGGGAGCATGACAAGCCTATAACAAATTAATCCACATGAGTGTCATTGGATAGCTGACTAGAAAATTCATAGGGTTCTCAAGGAGAACTAGGGATTCATTCTTGTGTTTGGTAGAGAAAATTTGGATATGTGGTAAAAGTTACACAAACCCAAATTTCCAAACTTATAAGGATTTATCGAAATCCTAGGCGTACTTTTGTTATAAAAGAAGCGAATAACTAAAAGAATGATTGAAGAGTCAATCCTTATAAATTCTACAAATAGAGACCTAGTACATTATGATGAGGATAAGGTGGTTTAAAAGGAAATAATAGTAGATCCTTTCACCTAAATACCTATCAGTTATCATGATAACAAGTGGGAGTATCTTTCAAATTAAAGAGCCCAACACTAGATAGAGATCTAGACATGTACATAGATGAATTCATGTTATTAGGAATAACGTTGGATGGAAGGAAAAAGCAATTCACAAGGTTGGAATAAATGAATATATGGTATATTCACTACCCAAGCCTTTATTTCATTTAATAAGATCGTCATGAATTGTCATGGACGAAATAAACTTTAGATTATATGATATGAAGCAATAACATTTTGTTGATTGTTCATATATGATAATCACATTTATCGTTTGAGTTTCTAAAACTTATTTTGTGCTTTGTTATATCCAAATGGATTGTAGAGACAATTTTGGACTCCATTAAAGTGGACTGATTTAACATAGTATTGGCCCCTAGTCACTTATATGAGGTGATATCTCGAAGTGACTAGATTGTGGTGCGATTGATGGCAAGTTCAAGTGTCATAGGGTCATAGGGATGACCAATCGATCACATAGACAGACTGTAAGGGACAATCTGTCGGGAAGTGACCGCATATAGAATTCTGGCAATTCTTGTAGCCTGGTCGTAGCAAGAGCTACTAGTATTCTTTTGAGTCAATTCTTTGACTAAAGACTGTTCGCCTAAGGTGGCACAGTTTCAGAGTGACTTTGATTTATGCTCTACGACCTTCGTAACTGGGGTCAAATGGGCATATTTTGGGTCATGATGAGTTGTGGCTATGCAAAGGGAATAGTGCGATAGGAATTGTCCACCCCTTGTCAGGGTTGTTTTAAATCTCAAGGCCACTCGAGGAGGAGTAAGCTGAAAATGCGTGGCCACGCTCGGAAGGTATCTATGGTAGATAATTCCGGTCAGACAGTTACTCTCCAGATCGAGGAAACCACTCTTGATATGATCAAATGCAAGGACGACCTGCAAGACACCTTGCATTGAGTGGGAGATCTTGTAATAGGACAAGAGAATTGGTGACGCACACTTGTCTCGGACAAGTGGGAGATTGTTGGAGTAAATGTCCTCAAAATTAGTGCGATCACATAATTAAATCTCAATATAAGAATACAAAGGGATGATGAATATTATAGTCAACTGGTCAACATAAATCGGTAACGATTGGCTCAATTGAGCTTGACGTTACTGTCGTATGACGGTGGTGATCAGTTGATCCCTTGAGGTCACACCTAAAGGACAATCCCCTAATCATGTACATTAATTACTTGTATAGTGATACAGATTCATTAATCCCTTAAAATGAACCAAGTTTAAATTGTGAGTGAGAAATATATCTTATTGTAATATGATTAAATAAGATTCATTTTGGTAATTTAATTGTTATATTACTAAGCATGCATTATGTTTATGAAACATTTGAGATAAGTTAATTTGGTTAATTATAATTACAAATTGTTGTAGATTATTTTAACCAAATATGAGAGGACCCATTTTATTTACATGTAATTATTAAATGTGACTTAAAATGTTAAGTCTAATTTATTTGTTATGAAATTGCATTTAAATTGGTTAAATGCACATTTATAAGCAAAATTACATGTTATATGTCACATGTCACACTTGTGACAAATGACAAATTGCAAAAATAAAATGGACACCCATATTATATGGGTGAACCGGTTTTGGTAGTGTGCCAAGAGGGTGATTATTTTTGTGTATTATTCTAATTGGAAATTAGACATAATCATACCAAAAACTATTACCAACACTCAACCTTTTTACATTGTTAAGAACAATTGGAAGTGACAACACCCCACCCATGTGGGGTGTGTGTGACCGGTTTTCACAAGCCAAAAGATGGCTTGTTTTTCCTCTTATTTATACAATACACTACCTCATATAATTGATTCATGCAAAAATCACTACTTCTCTCTACATTCTCACACTAAAAGAAAGCTTAAGAAGCATCACATTTCTAGTGTTCACTTACTAATAATATTACTAAGTGTAGTAATTAGATTATTAGTTATTTAAGGGATTTACTATTTTATACTAGTGTAGTATTTTAAATAGTGATTAAAGGGGTAGTCTTGGGTGCATCTAATAGGAGTGTTCTAACACTTAGAACTTGGAAGTTCATCCCTAAGATTATAAGCTCAAGAACAAAGTAGGAAGGAGTCCTATTTTGTGCCCATATTTGTCATAAGATCAATGTAAGGAAAAATTCTTCTTATCTTTGTCTTATTTTGTTATGCATGCATAAGATTTATTTAGTTTAAGAGTAAACTAAATGTATAATGATATTAGAAGTGTCTAATATTGAGTTTAAGAAACTTACAGTTAGCAATGCTATGATTTAGACCCTCTAGGAATCTAACAATTTTCTGTTCAGGCTTTTCAGTAATGTCACACTGAAGGGTAAGTTGTTCAAATTCGCTTAGGTATGACTCAACAGACTTTTCATTTTGTTTCAGCTTAGACAGTTTGATGAATAGGTTTTGAGTATAATCCTTAGCAACAAATTTATCCAGCAGTTTCTTTCTTAACTTAGACCAAGATTTGATGGGTTCCTTACCTTCCCTAGACCTTAGACTCTTCATAGTCTCATACCACAGGGATGCATACCCTTTTAATTTCAGAATAGCTACCTTAAAAGCCTTAAAATCATTATAACCTTTATACTCAAAGACTCTTTCTATGTCCCTAAGCCACTCTAATAAATCATCAGGGTTTAAACTACCAGAAAACTCAGCGATGTCTACCTTGAGATGTTTATCAGTAAGCCGATGGACTGAAGCTCTGCTCATAGTGGATTCATCTGAGTCTGAAAGCTCCTCTTCTTCAGGTGGTCTGACTCTGCCTCCTAGTGGACCCATGCTTCTCCCTCGACCTCTGCCTCTACCTCCAGTAAATATTTGGTTGCCTATGACCTTATCCAAGGATTTGGTTAGGGCGGTTACAACCCTAGCCAAGTCCTCCATCCTTGCTTCCATTCCTGCTAATCTCTCTTCACTCATTGGGCTGTTTTTGTATTTTTGACTATAGTTTGGTAAATGAACTCACAATAAAATCAACTTAAGCTCTAATGACCAATTTGGAACACCAAACTAGGGGTCAAGACAGAAATAGGAAGCAACAAGACAATTAAACAAACAAGATAGAACCCTGAACTCAAGACTCTCAAGAGTAGCACAGACAGGTTTAAATTCAGTGAATCCCAAGCAAAACTCATTCACTAAATCTAGCACAAGTGAATGACTCAAGCTTCGGCCAACAAACTAAGACTAGCTCAAGTTTGTTAATGGTTTTTAGCTAACCAAGACTTACACAGATTAACAAGAAATAGAGTAAAGACTCTGGTTTTCATTCAATCATTTCTGAGTTGTTCACACGACAAAAAGGCTCTTTATATAGAGCATTACAAGAGATCTCCACCATATAAATAAAGCTACATCTAAGGGCTTGAAATGAGCCTAACAAAATTCTACTAATAAGACTAGCTGAACAGGCTGCATAACCTTCAGAAAAGTGACTGCAAAAGTGACCTTGTCCCTTTCCCAAAATAACAATGTTGTGCAGGCTGTTTGTAGTTCTAGGTTTGTCTTTTTGCTGCTCTATGGGGCCTTGAGAGGGACTACTATGACCTTCCAAACGACCTTATTAATGCTACTGCAGGTCACACAAAAGTAAGATGCCTTTGAACACATTTGTTGGCCTCATTGCCTGCCTGGCTCTCAGAAGGACCTCTGGTCTTGTGGACTGTTTTACTTGGACTTCCAGGGACAATTGGGAAAACATCTCCTAGAATTTTTTATAGCCAAGGGTTTCAACTAGATGGGAGAATAAGTTGGAGCCCTTGCATGGACAGCTGCTGTAGGATATCTGGCTTGGAACTGTTGTTGGTCTGGACTGGTTCTTACTGGACTGCCTGAATGGCCTTGGATCTTGTTGTTCTGACTGATGGTGTTTGTGTTGCTACCTGGACATGGTTCAATAGAGTTTCAAAGGGTTATGAGCCCCTATGTCCTGCTTCACACGACCCCATCGATCCTTCAGGGTCGATGTTTAAGGAGCCTTCTGACACCAAGAGACATGCTTACTTGGCTGGCGCGAGCGGGGATGCCCTCCTTCTTCCTGGCGAGGATTACCCAGGGTGGTAAGCATTAGTTACTTCTTGTTATATTGAATCTTGAGAAATGATAAATTACTTGTTGATGAACCATTTCATCTTTCCAGGAGATCGAGGTGGCGGGCATCGATCCCCCGGCTTACCCCAAGGTGGTCGAGTTTTCGGACGCGGCTGGCTCGACAACAGTTTTAGAGTTTAGTGAGTTCAGCGCGGCGGTGACCAATGCTGGCTTTGAGGAGTGGGAGCACCTCGTGTGGAGGGTGAGCTTCCAATCCATGACCATCTTTGTTAACTGGAAGTTTTATTTGTATTTGAACGTAGGTGGCACCGTCTCGGCACGTTGCGATGTGAAGGGTGGCCAACTGGTTGCGGGCTAGAGCCGCTGAGGCACTCGTAGGTGGTCGGGACCGCCAGGTAGGAATCTATCATTCCCTTTTCACTTTTTATTGTTGTTGTATTTTGAAATGAAATGACTGACTGAAATGAGGCATTTCTTTCGCAGAGAGACTTGGAGCGTGAGCTGGTAGAGTCTTGGGCAGAGAAACCGGAGTCTCGAGAGGAGATAGCTCGTCTGTTGAGGGAGCTGGAGGTCCGGGATTCCGAGACTGCTGCCCTCGAGATTTTAGTTGGGCTTACTAGCGATGAGGATTAACCGTCTTTGTTTTGTTTGTAGACTTTGGATATTTTGAACTTTGTTTTGGATTTGTTTTCGGGTGAGAGCCCCCAGTTTTGGATTTTGTTTTAGGGCGAAAGCCCCAGGCCGATGTATATATTCCCTTTTTCACTATGTTATGACAGCCTGAGTGCCTTTGCTGTTGGATTTCTCTGTTCCCGCGGGTTAGCTTCAAGACAGGTTTGGTAGCTAACGGTTTCTGTCGTCATGCTGCCGAATTTTACATAGAATTCACATAACTTACATGCAATATATAGCAAATAATTTACTCAAACAATTTACATGTGACATATCAGTAGCCTAAACTAGCGCGGAATGAGTGCCTGAAGATGACAAAATGCAAAATGCGAAAAAATGTAAGAAAATGTGAAAGTGTGAAAATATGACTGATAATGGGGAGGGTTACCCCCAAAAAAAAGCAATGAAAAGAAATATATAAGTTTAGAAAAATAGAAATGAAATGATTTTCCTAAAAAGGAAAAGAAAAGAAAATGAATAAATGTGCGTGATTGGCGAAAATGTCGATTATCGTCTAGAAAACGGAACTCGGTAAGGATTAGGAAATCTAAGTGTCTTGGTAACTCGGCATATTTGTCAAACCCATATCCTATAAGAATAGGAAATCATAGACGGACATGAATTAGGAAAGGAAGAACTGGAAATCCTGAGTAAGAGCTTGAGGAAGAGGCGCAGCAACAACTGCGACTCTTCGAAAAGGCGCAGCTGTTGCTGGATCGTTTCCTGGGCTGATCAGACTCCGGTTAAAATTAGGAAAAGACGAATAATATATACCGCGAGCTCGGTTGAAGGTTTTATTCCACACAACCCTTCCGTCTCCCACATAAAACTTCTCTAATCTCAAAAACCTTTCAATATAATGGATGCCTTTGAAAACCGTCTCAAAGAATGGGCAAATGAGTTCACCCAGGTTGAGAAACATGACATGGGTGCATATAATCTAGGGACAATTTTGAGCTTAAAATTGGTGAAAGTTGTAAGGCTCTTCCTAGATGCTTGTCTTGAATATTGGGACCCAGAATTACATGTATTTGCTTTTCCTGGAGGCGATATTTGTCCCTTTCCTCAACAAATAGCAGTCGTTAGAGGATGGGACCCAAAAGATGCTCCAGTTATACCCCTTAACTCCCACGGGTATAAGAACATAAGATGCTCCAGTTATATCCCTTAACTCCCACGGGTATAAGAACAAATTCAGGAACCTCCTTGGATTGACTAAAGCTGAGGTAGACCGATATGTTACCTCAAAAGGTGTCTGTATGCATGACTTTATGGAGAAATTCATAAATAGGGAAGACCCTTCTTTATCATATGTTGCGAGGCGCGGTGCTTTTGGATTTTGCCGTCTGCATGGCTATATTTTCCAAGGGCACATTGACATGGAGATGAGAGAGGATCCTCTTTTCTTGAGTTTTGTGGAACACATGGAGTTGCGTAAGAGCCCAACTTTCCTTTGGTTAGGAAGATTATCCTTGGCCTTGATAACAGAAAGGATAATCTAGAGCTTCCATATCTGGAGAGTCCTATCATCTTGCAGGTAAGAATCCTTCCTTCCTTTCACTTTTCTCTTCTTTTTTTTCTTTTTTTTTTCGTTCGTCTTTTTCATTTTTTTTGTTTCGTTTTTTTTTTGTTATGTTTGTTTATGTTTTTGTTTTGAAATTCTTGCTTGCTATAGATATGGTTGATGGAGCGCCTGCGATTGATCGATCCCCCAGTTAATGTTCAAGGATATCGTGCTCGCCCGAATACCATGAGGACTAGGCTCTATATGGTTGATTTCACCAGGATTCCCAACTACTGGGAAAATAAGCTGAAAGGTGAAGGCGGCCCGCTGATTCGGTGGAATGTGCCATGGTGGCATCTCAGGACAGTTACTAGGTCATCATCCTTGGACTCAACTTGGTTATTTCGTATTTCTAGCTAGGAATTCATGGTATGCATATTTCCGGAGAGAATGGTGAGGCAAGTGGGCCTTAAGTAGAGGATCCCAAAACTTGATACTGTTCCCCATACTCCGTTAGCTCATACTGCAGAGTCTTGTAGGGAGTGGGCCACGAGATGGGTGCAAAGGATAATGTGGTTCATACCCGTTCTTGTTGGCTCCCTATGGGTATCTGACTCATACTTCGATGGAGGAAGGCTAGTACTCCATAAGAGCGCGAGAAACTAAGGAAATGTGAGCCTGTGGTGTAACACCCGCAAATCTACCCTATTTTTATATTAAAAATATTATACGGATACTTTTCAACGTAATTTTAGTTTTAGTCTAGAATTTAATTTCCGAGTCTAATTTAGCAAATCCGAGTTCGTATTCGGACTTTACTCGAAATTCCGTGTGAGTTACGCCTTAAGGCGCTTTTGGGCTTTTTCCATGTTTTTCCACTTACTCACCTTATATCTCCCTTAAACCCTAACTCCCTCACTCACTTTTCCACTTACTCCTTCTTCCTCAACAAGTAACCAAAACCTAAACCCCATTGTTGATCAAGCTAAAGATCATCGCTACTCCTTCGTTCCTTGCTCAAATCCGCTAAATTTCGTCATAATCTTCCCCTCTCATCGTCCTCTATCATAATTGGTAATAAATTTACCGTCTTTTCACTTTTCAATTTATCTGTCTTTCTCAAAGGTGAATTATATTCATCTTTTGTTGTATAATTGTAGGTGGAGACCTTCAAGACCTCAACAAAGACTACTACCTAGTAGAGGAGGACCTAGACGAGGATTAAAGACGCAAAAAGATAACGGTGAAGGGTTACTCGATATCAATACATGTTTTATATGCTTTAATGGTAGTTTACTAAATGTCTAGTGACATTTATTAGATACGTAATATAGCATGATGTTAGTAAATGTGTTGGAATTGGATGTGTAGCTATAGAATTTGTGTTGGTTAAATGATTGTTGATAGTTGATAATAATTGATGATAGTTGTGGATGATTATTCGTGAATCATATTGATTCACGGGTGAATGTGGTCCCAGTCGGCCGACCGGCCGCCGATCAACTGACCGGCTGGGACTACGGCTGACATTTTTGGAGAATTATGATGTTGTGTTGCTCCCAGCTAGGTCCGGTCCCCCTGACCGGCTAGGACTCCCTTGTATTTTCAATTGTTTTCGATGTTTGCTGAAGTGCCGGCCGGGTAGCCGGCGGCCGGTCCTATGTGAATGTCCTAGACCTCTAATTAGACTCCTCTAATTATTTCATTAAATTACTCTAACTTAATGATTTAGGATCTAGTTATCATGCATGCAAATATAAAAGCATAATATAAAGATACGATGAAATTTCCTTACAATGGGAATTTTTGGCCAAAATGGGGCACAATAAGAACTCCTTCTTATTGTTCTTGAGCATCTAATTAGTGGATGATCCTCCATAAAACAACCTCCAAAGTAGAAGGTCTCCTTTCTTGTTGCACCCAAGATTAAACCCAAATAATCTTAGCTTATTATCAACTAGATAATAAGTAAGATAAATACTACTATTATTATTGTATTACTACACTAGTAATATGTAGAGAATATTAGTGTATATAGAGAGTTTAGAGAGATAAGGTTTTAGAGAGAAGTGTAGAAAATAAGCAAGAATCAAGTGAGTTCAAAAATGAACAACCATTGTCCATTTTAAGGACACAATGGCCGGACCTCTTATGTCCATGTGGCCTTTGATTTTTTCTATTTAATTCACATGCATTTATAGTAGTGTATGTAATGATTTGGAATGCATGATATGTCATTATCATAAGGTTGATTTTTTGCATAAACAAGAACAATTATCATCACTACTACTACTACCATGACCGGCCTCAGGTGGCTCAAAATGGTCCATTTTGATTTTTGATATTTGTCCCACAAATACTAATTAATCACATGCTTAATTATCTTGTATAATTAAGGGTTAATTTGATCATATAACAATTATATGACTCAAATATATACTTAACTTTTAAGTGATAATTTACATTATATCAATGTATAATGGGTCCGACAATGCCCAGTTAATTTATTTTACAACTCTTTGTAAATATAATTACCTATTTACCTCTACCTCAAAATATATGCATAATCTCAACTAATTTAATGAATTAACGATTAATCACTAAATTATATCTTATTTAATCGTATTAAAATAAGACGTAAAATTTATTCAGTCAGTTATCATATAATTGACTAATAAACTTAAGTGGAATGAGTTCCTAACTCAATTTCCAATAATTAACTCTCGTAACTAAACGTACATATCAAATATATGTAATGCCCTAATTAAACTGTATCGTATACAAATAATTAGTATTCTATTTGGGTCTCATCCTATAGGTGTGACCTAAAGGGATCAGTTGATCACCGCCGTCATACGACAATAACGTCAAACTCTAGTCAGCTGAGCGTTACCGATTTACGTTAATCAACTGACGTGGAGTATCAAAATATACTAAACATGCACGTATATTCCAAATGAGATTCATTATATAAATGCACTATTGTGGAGGACACTTACTCCAACACTATGGACCGGCTGGTACCTCCTGTGACTTCTTCTTCTATTCTTTTCTTATACTGTCATTTATAATAATTTGAATGTTTCGTTTATCATATAAATTTACGTAATTGCATTAAATATTCATGTTAAGAATATATGATATCCTTTTCGCTTATATCGCATATTTTGTGACGGTTTCTCATATATCCCCCTTTGAGTCGGTTTTACATATGTTATGATTTGAGCACAAATTGTTATGTGCTATGAACTCTCATTCCCCGGCTACCTCCTCGCTCGTTAGACTGGAATGTCGGAACGAAGAGATGTATCCTTAATGCTTAATTGCATGTTTTAGTGGGGATATGACGACGTTGTTGGGAGGCGAACGCAATACGTTGATCGACCCGGCCGTCAAATGTCGTATACTTGCGAGGTGGTGTCATTGCATGTAGCGTACCGCTTGTTTATGATGCTTGTGCTCTTTCCGCCTCTTTCGTGAAGGTTGACCAAATTTGGGGTACTCGGCTTCTATGTTTGACCGACTCTTGGATGCGAAATGTTTATCGCATGTTGAATCGGAAAATGTGATTCCGAGAGTCTGGCCAGGTGTAGACTAGGACCGTATTATTATCGTCGTCCTACCGGGAGGAAATGAGTCTACATATACGAAATGTTAATCGTGTATGCGTTCAGGGAAATGTTTATCCCGTGGATGCGATTTAATCATACTTGCTATGTACATGGTGCTAGTGCGTGTCATTTACCGTGAGAGATGTTGTCACTGTGTTTGTACGTTTGGATGGATGTTTATATGTTGATTATTTGTGATCGTTGGATGACTTCATGTGGTTTATATGTCGAGTCTCTATCTTATCAAATGTATGCCGCTAACGATGAGATGCAAGCGCTAGTGAGTATATGGTTGCCTAAGGGTGTCTTCCCCGAGTTTTTCTATAATCTGTTGATTTCGGTTTTGTACTTCATGTGCCTATATCTTAAATATTGAAATGCCTATTTATCCTTCTCGTAATTCACATGTATATTTATATATGTATGCTTCTACTTATGTATTTCCGTTTAAGTATGTTATTTGTGATATGGCTGGGAGAACCCGGAGTTACTCCCCACTGACTGTGGCGTTCTTGTTTTCATGGATGAACAGGTTGCTTGGATGGATTTTGCTTGTTGTTTTTGGGTTCGGGTGTGAGCTAGCAGGCGTTGGCATTGACGATTCAACCCTAGACGTTTCTTAGCTAGTTTGCTAAACAACTTTGATATTTGATAACATTTTGAGAGACTACGTTTCTTGTAGTATTTTATACTTTAAGTTTGCAATTATTTGACATTCCTCGTACTTTTATTTTGGCATGTAAAAAGTTTCAAAAATATCGTATTTTCCGCTATATAAATTGCATGCTTGTTATGTTTTATTTGCGCTATCGCGAGGGTTGTCACAGTTGGTATCAGAGCCTATGACGCTCCCGACGCACACACGTGAACCCTAAACTTTAATTACTTCACCTTGAAATAATAAATGAGAGATGGGTAGAAATTAAGGATTTTACTTGGTAGTCTATTTGATTATGCGAAGTGTTAGGATTAACTTAATTTGTTTTTGTCTCTTATGAAGATGGTTAGACCTCGAGTTGTAGAGAATGTCATTCTCGAGGCTTTTACTTAAGTCCTACGCAATCAACAAGATGCGGCCAATGCTCAAGGAAACCAAGCCCCTCCTCGTAGAGAAGACCATCACCAAGGAGGCTATGCTTGGGTGGCTAGCCAGATTGCTAGAAGCAAGATTACGCCGTATCGTGGAGAACCGAACCTACCGAGCTTTCAGAGTGGTTTCGGGAGATGGAAAAGCAATTCGACTTGTACCAAGTCCGAGAAGAGGACAAGGTGAGGATTGCTAAGCACTTTCTTGTAAGGGAAGCCGACAATTGGTGGGTGATTACTAATCCCACCGCTACTCTTGAAGTCAATTTCAATTGGGAATGTTTCAAGGCTCTTTTTGAAGGCCGATTTTATCCCAAGGAGCTCAAGCAGAAAGGCTCAAGGAATTCTTTGATTTCAAGCAAGGTGACTTGACGACTCAAGACTTCACCACTCAATTCAACAAGCTTGCTCACTTTGTACCAAGGCTCATCAAGGATGATGAAGACCGAGCTTTTTTACTACCGTAATAAGCTTAGTGCTTTGCTCCAAAACAAAGTAAATAGGAATTCTACCTCTTTTGGAGAGTTGTATGATGATACCCTTTGGGCCGAGAACTCCATGAAGGCCATCAAGGATGAAGCAATGATGTTATGTCCCCCTCCTTCCTTCTCGCCTAGGCCAAATTTCTATGGAAAAAGGTCGTTTACTCCCTCGTCTTCCAATGCCTATGCTAACAAGCTGAGATTTTACTGAACTAAAATCTCTACTAAATAGAGCTTTCAGAGGCTAAAAGGGGCTAGGGTGAACACTCCCTCACAATGGCACTTAAAGACTCAAAGAACACGCTCAAAACATGCACAAGGCCAGGTGGAACAGAACAGGAACCTGCACTAGGCCAGGCAGAACAGATAGAACCTTGTGTCTTAGCACACAAGCACCGACACAAGGGTTGTGTTTAAGGCTCAAGTACACAAGCAATAAACCTTAGACACCATGTATTTAACCCACACACAAGTAATTTAAAGACACAAACAAGACTCAAGCCTATGCTAAGAGTTTTGTGTTTGAACAAAGTTCAGTTTTTCAATTCATCATAATCTGATTATTACATTACACAATGCCTTGCTTATATAGGCAATTACAAAAGATCTAGACCCTTGAAACAATGACATCTAAGGGCTTGAAGAGCCTTACAACTACTGAAATAAAAGATACAAAGTCAGCTAATAAGGACAAGCCAAAACAGGCTGCAAAATACAAAGAAAGAAGACTGAAAAAGCATGTTTGTCCCTTTCCTGAAGTGGTAATACTGCTCATTGTCTTGGGAAGACTTTGCTTGGCTTGTTCCTGCTGCTTTAGGGCTTAAGACAGGCTTCACATACGACCTCCCCAACATACTAACTTAAACTAATGTTGGTCACACAAAAATAAGAAGCCTTGGACAGAATTGTTGGACTTGGTACCAGCTAACTCCTCAATATGACCTTCCATATGGTAGGCTGTTTTAGGTGGACTTCCAAAACTTATTTTGGAAACTTGTCCTGGACTTTTATCTTGCTAAGGACCTTAACGTGAGGGGAAAAGAAGTTGGAGGCCTTGAATGGATAGGTGCATCATGATATCTGGCCTGAAACTGGACCTGGTCTGGACTATTTTTTGAGGGGTTGTACCTGCTCTAGTTGTTCTTGCTGTTGAGGTACATGCTTGTGTAGGGACTTGTCCTTGACTAAAGGGTGGGTGTATGGGAGGTAGTGAGCTCTGTGTTTCTGCTGTGGGACTCTTGTTTGGGTGTATTGGAAGTAGTTTACTCTATGTTCCTGCTGTGGGACTGCTCTGTGTTCCTGCTGAGGAACTGCTCTATGTTCCTGCTGAGGGATCAACTCATATTTCATAATTCCTATTTTAGAACGAGACACTCATGGAATAAATTTTCTTGAACATTGAGGGGATCACTTAGAACTATTGGACGTTGTACAAATGCATTTAGAAGGACACAAAGACTTTGCTGAAAACAAGTGTCCCAACTGAGTCCAAGAACTTATCATAGAATCTGGCCCATCTTGTATATAGGATAACTCTTAGTTCCCAAAGAGTTAGGGTGCTATCAAGGTATAATATGAAAGATAAATGAGTTAGCTATCTTGTCCATTTAAAATAATGCAAATACAATGCTCAGAGCTTGAGATATAGAACTTTGAGTAAGCATAGGTCCGAATTGAAGGTCATGTGCAGTAGCAGGAACTTCCAAAAATCATATCTCCTTGCTCAGATGGACTTAGCATGCCCATGATAGATCCAATGAAAGCTAAAGATGTTAGCTTTCACCTCCAAGAAGAAGCACCCTCAAACATTGAGCACGTTATGAGGTATTCCTCTTTGAGTCCTGATAGGTCATTTTCAGCAGCCTGGACAACATTCTATAGCAGCCTCATTGCTTACTCCATATCTAGAGATCTAGGGAAGGCATGACCATGATTCAAAATCCTCCCCTTAGCTAATACCTTAAACTTTCCAATGACTAAAGAATCAAAGGATTTGAATGAGTAAAACTTGATTTGTCACGCTTGAAAGTCAGGCTTGCTATAATGAAGGCTTCAAAATGTCATTGTCTTCCTCTAAATGCCATTCATTTGAGGAGTTTACTTTGACAGTCTCATGGACTGTTCTACTAGAGCAAAAATGAGTCACAATGCAACAAATTTTGTTGCATTAACCCTCCCCAAAATGCAAATGCAAGGGCTCCTTTCATTCCCCGAGCTACTTTTAATGTGGCTCATAGGCCCTATGCTCCTCCTCAAGCTCAAGGTTGCTTATGTAACCGTTGTAGACGGTACACACAACCCCGGTGTAGCATGCTTCAACCGACCTTATGTTTGCTTATTTTGCCAAAAGACGGGTCACTGTTATGATGATTGCCCCGATCAGAAGTTCCCCCCTCCAATTGCCAAACTCAAGGGATCTATCGTCGTTCTAAGCCGAGCCAAAGCCGATGCTCATCTGGAGATAATTACGGGTTTGTTCTCAATCTTAGAGCAACAGTGTCTTATTCTATTTGATATCGGTGCTTATATGTCCTTTGTGTCTTCAACTTATGTTGATAAATTATCTATCGAGCCTACTTCTAGTGAGGATACTCCCATATCCTTACCATCCGGAGAAATTATCTCATGTTCTATTCTTTACCCTAATGTTCGAATCTTTATTGCGGGCACTATCTTTCCCGCTAATCTCCTTAAGTTTCCTCTAGGAGAGTTTGATGTAATTCTAGGTATTGATTGGTTAGCATTGTACCATGCTAGATTCGAGTGTAGAGATCAAAAGATCTATTTAAAGAGTCCTTTAGGAGTTAGAATAACCTATAAGAGATCTCATTCCCGAATGGGTGTGCAATTGATTTCTGCAATGAAGTTGGTGAGTATGGTAAGAAAGGGTCACCAAGCGTTCTTGTGTATTGTGACTTCTACAACTACCTCCTTACCAAAGATTGAAGATGTACCTATAGTATGTGGCTTTGTTGATGTATTCCCCGAAGACTTGCCCGGGATCCCTCCCGAGCGTGATGTTGAGTTTTCCATTGATCTTGTGCCCGGATCCGGACCCATAGCTAAAGCTCCATACCGTATGGCTCCAACCGAATTGAAAGAGTTAAGGAAGAAACTTGATGATATGATTGCAAAAGGTTTCATTCGACCGAGTGGCTCACCTTGGGGTGCTCCCGTTCTCTTTGTAAAGAAGAAGGATGGTTCCATGAGACTTTGTATTGACTAGAGTGAGTTGAACCGGATTACAATCAAGAATAAGTATCCTTTGCCACGAATTGAAGATTTTTTCGATCTACTAAAGGGTGCTTCTACTTTTTCCAAGATTGATTTGAGATCCGGATATAACCAAATTCCCGTTCGTGATGCCGATATTCCAAAGACCGCTTTTAGTACAAGATATGGTCACTTTGAGTTCAAGGTGATGCCATTTGGATTGACTAATGCTCCCGCTATTTTCATGGATCAAATGAACCGCACTTTTTGTAACAACCCGAAATGTACCCTATTTTTCTAGTGAAAATATTTTACGGATACTTTTCAGCAAATTTAAGTTTTAATTTAGAATTTATTGTTTCCAGTCGAATTTGGAATTTCCGAGTTCGTATTTGGAATTTCCGCGAGATTCCATGAGAATCCCGTTTTAAGTCGTCTTTGACTTTTCTTGACTTTTGAGTCGTCTTTGACTTTTTTTGACTTTTGAGTCGTCTTTGACTTTTCTTGACTTTTGAGTCGTCGTTGACTTTTCTTGACTTTTGAGTCGTCTTTGACTTTTCTTGACTCTTAAGTCGACTTTGACTTTCGTTGACTTTTCCGACTCACCCCGGAATTTGAAAGACAGAAATTATATTTGAAAAATAATAAATTTAATTTATTTTAATTTATTACGATTTATTTGAATTTATTATAATTTAATATAATTATTTTGAATTTATTCGGAATTAAAGAGTAGGTTTTACGGTTTAACCTCGAACGTCATTTAACTATTCCCGAGTCAACTTAAGTCCCGAATCATACCCGAAACCCGACTCTTGCATGAGTCACACGCCCCATGTCACCTTTTTCCACTCATATTAGATCTTTTAATTAATTTGATTAAACTAATACAAATATCTAAGATATTTGTTACTTTATCAATCGGTCCGTTTAAATTACGCAGATCGCTTAAAAACAGACCCGATTACTCCACTCCACACGCCTCCCCTCTTCTCCTCTTAGGATTAGATATTTTTCATTTAACTAACATAATATCTAAATAATATCTAGATATTTGATTAAACAATTATAAAATCTAATAATATCTAATTAATTACCATAATATGTTTATAAAACCCGAGTCAATCCCGTAACAACAATTTCAAAACCCGACCCCATTATTTCCTATATTACACGGCACACCTTCCCACTTTACTCACCACTTATCTTTTCATTTTACACTAAATCAACTTAATACCTTTTTAATACTTTCTTTAATATAATCAAAATCGTTCTTGGTGTTCTTGAGCGTTCTTCATCGTTCTTGAGCAAAATCGTCACAAAACATTTGTTACTTGTTCAAATCCGTCCTAACTTATATTTCTAGAGTTTCCTCTCCGCTCTTCATCTCCATGTACGTTTTATTTCCAATTCCGACAAAATCGTTTTCAACACTTTAATTGTTGAAATCAAGTTTTAATTCTAATAATGTTATTCTTGTCATTTCTTATAAGGGAAGATTATGAAGACGAGTTTGGTGACTCGTATATTTTAGAAGAAGACTAATAGACGGGTTTCTTAGTTCTTATTTTGGTGCTACTTGATTTTGTGCTAGCTAAGGTAACGATTCCGAGTTACTCGACGAATTAATGTTACATACTTTTGTTTTAGTTTATATTATTGTTATTTACGGTTTTAACTAGTAACATGATAAGTTGTTATTTTTATTATGTTGTATGAATTTTTAATATGTTAGTGTTCTTGACATATTTGGATGATTTGTTCATAATCATGATTTTTGTATGGATGATTGTTAAAATGGTTGTTTGTTAATTAAAACATGTTAGAAATAATTTAGAGTTGATGTTGGTGGAGGCCGTAGGGTGGCTGTTTTGGTGGCTGGAAAACCGGGCCAAACCAGGCCGGTTCAGGCCGGTTCAGACCCGGTCCAGCCCGGTCTGGTTGGTCCGTGTTTTGGTTCTTTGGGTTTGTGTCGATACTGGATTGTTTTGTTGTTGTTTTGACGGGTTTTAAATATGTTAAGCATGCGGGAAAATATTAAGAAACGGTTTTAGAAAAGTCGACCAAAATAGCCAAACTAGGCCGGTTCTTTCTCGGCCCAAAACAGCCCGTGGGTTCCTCCTTGGACTTGTGACGGTTTTTGAGTTTATTGTTATTTTATCGTGTTTTGTAATATTTAGCAAGTGGGAAATTTTAATTAGTAAATTATTTAATTAAAAGTTTTTCATAATATTATTATTTCTCACATGTTAGAAATTATAATATGAGATTGTAGTTTAATATGATATCCTTTAAGTCAAGCGGGTTTTCGTATGATTTTAATAATTCACATGTTAGAAGTTGGAGTAAAATAGCATGAATGAATATGATGATTTTATGTTCAAGTCTAATTGGTAAAGACTCTGTTTCTAGCCGGTTTGACCAAACGGGTTTGGTCAAACTAAGATCTAGTCAGCCCCGTTTTGACTGATGACCCGTCGCGGGAATCGGGTCGGGGATTTGTCTTCAAGTAAGGTTGTATTTAATTAATGAATTAGCCTTAGTAGATATGAGGCGATATGATATTTGAATATGATTTATATGCAATTAGTCACATGATAGGAAGTTTTTCCCGTGACTGTTTAATTGTATGATATATGTCGTGTTGACTAAGTACTCATAGAGAATGATGATTATATGGCGTCTTGACCATTCTAATTCTAAATGAGCACCTTGGACCATGACATTGATAGGCCTTACTATCTTTAACGAGTATATGTTCACTGCTTGATAGCTTTTGTGTCACTGGCCTGGGATTTTGATACCAAGCCGG
>JAIUZE010026946.1:0-13645 GCA_022085475.1 Heliosperma pusillum | reverse complement strand
GGGGGGGGGGGGGGGGGGGGGGGCTTGAGAAACCAGAATAAAATTGTTGTTGCTGTTAATTAATAGTATTCGCAAGGATGGCACACTGACACCTCTGTCAAGTTCTCTGAAACTTTATTCATACAAAAGAAAATGTTTTCAAACTGCAGGATAGAGAAGTGAATTACAGCTTCATGTAGACTTTTTTCGATCCCACGCCCATGATGCAGACAGAGGGCTAGTTGATATTGGGCACGAACATGACCAGCAGTTGCAGATTGAAGTAACCACCTGACAGCCTCCCTAGTATTCGCAGAGTCCGCTGCATCCATAAAAGCATGACACGTCTAAGTTAATGATCTTACACTTAATGAAATAAATCCATTGCTTTTAAAATAAGTATTGCATTCTAATGTTCTCTACATTAAACTCGCTATGTCTCCCTAAATCCTTCAATAGCCTTTTCTGCATCTAACATTCAGCCAAAGACGAACAGAATGTCGCTACTGTATATAACTATAACGTATCTAAACTCAACAAGCCTACTTAAGACAACCTAATCTTCAACAAGTAATTCAATAATCATAAATCGAATTATGCAATCCTCTCCACAATCAAAAGTCTGTAATTACATTATATTCTTAACATAATCGCTACTTAAACAAAGATACTTCCTTCCTAACCAAATACCTCAAGACGCATCTGAAGTTAAAAGTAGCAAATTCCACTCCTCAAAGGAAAGCAATTTCTGTGAATTACTATAAGACGACAACTGAAACCCAATGTAAGTGGACGATCAATTTTACAATCAATTTACAGGAGAAACGCGTTCTAAAAATAGTTTGAAGCTAGCCAAACACTCCAAAATGAAATACGTAAACAAATGACTGACAACAACTCCACAAGTGAACCAAAAATCATCTAGACGATCATTTTGGAGAAGCATTCTAACTCTTAAATTGTAAGTTAAATAGGCCGGAATAAAATAAATAAACAAATGACCGACACAATATACCTTGCAAGTACGCAATGTCACAATGTAACTGAATGATCAATTTACAATTGAAATAATAAAATAAATAAACAAATGACCGACACAATATACCTTGCAAGTACGCAATGTCACAATGTAACTGAATGATCAATTTACAATTGAAATAATAAAATAAATAAACAAATGACCGACACAATATACCTTGCAAGTACGCAATGTCACAATGTAACTGAATGATCAATTTACAATTGAAATAATAAAATAAATAAACAAATGACCGACACAATATACCTTGCAAGTACGCAATGTCACAATGTAACTGAATGATCAATTTACAATTGAAATAATAAAATAAATAAACAAATGACCGACACAATATACCTTGCAAGTACGCAATGTCACAATGTAACTGAATGATCAATTTACAATTGAAATAATAAAATAAATAAACAAATGACCGACACAATATACCTTGCAAGTACGCAATGTCACAATGTAACCGAATGATCAATTTACAATTAAAATAGATAAACAAATGATCGAGACGATATACCGTGCAAGTAAGCAATGTAACTTAATAATCAATTCTACAAAATAAACCGTTCTCAAAAAAAAAGTGACATTAAAATGAAAAAGGTAAACAAATAACTGAGACGGAAATGATATACCGTGCAAGTAAGCAATCCCAAGATTACACTGTCCAGAAGGATCACCAAGCTCAGCAGCCCTACGATAAAGCTGAATCCCTTCCTCTTTCTTCCCCATCTCCCAATAAATCAAACCGGCATCAACCATAGCCAAACTCGAACCGCGGGCCGCTCCTTTTAAAAACGACTCAAGTGCCTTCTCCCGGTCCGACCGGAAACCGGCTCGACCGTGTTTAAACCGCTTTCCCCAACGTAATAATAACATAGCTTCTCTCAACGGTCGCAACGCGTCGTTCCATGATTTACAGGTCAAAGACGCTGCGGTTAGGTCGCGATGTGAGAAGGCGGCCGCGATTCGCGACATTAGGTCGTATGGTAAGGAGGAGAAATCAAAGTCGCGGTTGCGGTCGCGGTGTGAGGTGGAGGATTGTACGGCGTTGGATTTTATTGGATGTGTGCGACGCTTCATCTTAGCCGTTGATCTTGGAGGTGTAATAAGGATGTGTTGATTTATCACGTTTTTGTGTTGGCGTTTTTGACGTCTTTCTAATTTCTATGGAGTATGTGTTTATGAGTCCGGTTTGGTAGTGAACTAGTGATGTAGATTGGATGAATTATCGGGTGAGTCCGCTTCACAAGCTATTGAAATCGAACATGATAATTTAATTTAAAATCTTTTTTTTTTTTTTTTTTTTTTTTGGCATCGGTAAAAGATGCAACTACATTATGTTTTGGCTTTTGGAGCCATAGTTACATCCAAGGATACACAACATAATAACAGACGCAAAAGGTAATAAACCTAGCGTTACAATATGATTAACGATAAGACATGAGATAGCCACGTGATGGTGTAAGAAAATAGCGCCGTGAGCAACTTCATCCAAATCATCAGCAGATCTAACAGCTCCCATAGGCCACCGAACCGGACCAGGTGCACTTACGCCACAAGTGCGTAGAAAGAAAAAGGGAAAGGCGAGCTGAACAAGCTTGCCTTTAGTGGAGAAAAATCTCCTGCACCGTGGCAATCGATCCATACAGTCCAAAGACCGACCCAAGAAGTCGATTAATCTGCTAAGAAAAGACAAAGAACCTCCCAAATCCAAATTTCCTACCAAAGACCTCGAAGAAGGGTTCGAGGTGGAACCACCATAGACCAATGTCATAATCACAAGCAACGCCATTGAGAGACATTTATTCCATGGAGAGTACACTTCACTACCTATGGGGTTCGAGCAACCGATCGGCCCAAAGAAGTGATTATTTGATAGAGACATAAGATACCGGAGGGAGATTATTATTAATAACATAACGAAAATTAAGCTAACGATCCGCATTTAATTTAAAATCGATTTCCGTAAAAAATCTAAAATTTATTCCTTTCTTATAATTAGTTATTTACCTTTTTTTTTACTCTTGGTGGGTAATAAATTATTTGTATCTTTGATTATAAAAATAATATGTAAATGGGTAGAATATTTAGTAATGGAGTGATTTAGATTTTGTTTAAAGTAATATTAAGCTAGAATATGACCCGATTTTGATCGTCATCTGAGTTTATAAAGAGTTTAAGCTTAGAGTAGTTATGATCTGTATTGCTTACTTGATTTGATTTTTTTTTTTTTGAATTGTTTCTGTTTAGTTTTTGAAGTTGATGATTTTTATTTAAAAAAAATTGGTATATATGCAACCTTGATTTTTTTGTTAAAGAAAGTAGGCATCTTTCAATCGTAGGCTATTTTTATAGCCAAACCAAAAGTAAGTTTTAAGATAAAATATACATTTAAAAGACTCAGTACATTAAAAGACTGAGTGTATGTTGAAGTCAAAAAATAATAATAAGTAACATGTGAAAATATGATATTAAATACCTTCATTTATTATCTTAGTTTGTATGACAATACTATGATGGAGATTTTAATACCCCCGAACTTTGACAATTTGCCCGAAATACCCAAATGTTTTACTCGAATATAACTTTAAGTGGTGGTCATAACTCGTGTTTACAAACTCGTAAAATGATGATTTTTTTTCAAATCGTTCATCTTTCCGAGAGTTATGATTTGAAAAAAAAAAACTAGTCGTATTTGGATTACGTGGCTAGGAGTTTTTGTATGTCAAAGTGTTTTTTACCGAACAAACTTTGAGTGACCATTTCTCTTGCTCACAAGTTTCGACATCGCCAAATTTTTTTAAAAATCGTAGTTCTCGGAAAGATGAACAATTTGAAAAAAAAATCGTCATTTTCCGAGTTTGTAAACACGAGTTAAGGACACTTAAAGTTTTTCGGGTAAAAAATTTAGGTATTTCGGGTAAATTGTCAAAGTTCGGGGGTATGGCAACAACATAGCCATTCTTGAGCACATGCAAACTAGGGATTCGACGAGCATCTAAGTCGGCAATTGTCATGGTCGCAAGCAACAGGCTGAACATAACAGTCGCTTCCTTGTTCGGGCTTCAATCTACTCTTTTGTTAATTTAGACATGAGTATCTAAATCTCTTTGCGAGGATTAGAGGAGCCATATATTTGTAACGGTCTTTAATTAGGTTATTAGATTGGTTGATTCTATCGTGTATTTGTTGTTAATTGTGACATATAATTACGATTAATTAATTAGTGGCCATAATTAATTATATTGAATAAGTAATCCCCGACCTAAGATTGAGAGCCTGATAAGGGTTAGACCTATCACAAACTGTAGAGTGCCCTAATAAGTTGCGAGAGCCCGTTAGAAGCATTTTAGGGAGATTAACGACCCGAGAGGACCTTATCTACCTTTTAGACCCATTGTTGAGACCGACCTGTGACCTTAACAACGACCAATTATTATTAATGGTGAACCGGCAATCCTAGTTCCTTCTCCTTATATGTAGACTCATTCCTATTTTTTTATCTTCTATTTTAATTAATTGTTATCTATCTATACTATATATTAAATCCTGAAACCAAGGGACTTTCATGTAACTAAAGAAAGTTATACAAATTAATAATATTATATAGTTTTTAATCGCTAGCGCTGTGTGATAGACCTGATCAAGGGATTTCAATGTAAATATTATATAATTTTGGTTGAAGTATAAATTTAGAAAATACCAAAATAGAGTGATTTTCCTTAAAATAAACGTGCCTCACTTATGATTTTAATTAGTAGCATAAAATATACATTAAATTAAAAATTTATAATTATTTAACTTCACAAAATATTTTGAAAATTATTAAAAGGTGAATAAATCAAGCTGGGTTTCCAAAAGATATAATATTGCATAATTCTTTTAAATTGATTTAACATATATGCAGAATATCTATATAAATATATGAGCCTCTTAAAATTGCATGTGTACTCAAATTGCATGTTTAAGCATCAACTAATCAAATTATAGTAATCACTCAGTTCAATAGTCAAAGTAACGATATTAGAACCGGGAGTAATGAAAGTAATAGAACAACATCGGGAGTAGTGAAATTTTCAATATTAATGCGGCATTAGTGAAAGTATCAATAATTACGGCAGGAGTAGTGAAAGTAACAATAATTACGACGGAAGTAGTGAAAGTAATAATAGTAATAACGAATGTAATAAAAGAAACAATACTAACAATAAAAAAAAGTATATATGAATAATTGGCCGGCCAATTGATTAAAGTAAAATATTAATGGTGGGAGTAATGAATTGTATAATAATTTATTTTATCGTAATTTTAATTAAGATATGTCATAAGAAAATATATTGATGATAAAGTAAATTTATGAGTTATACAAATTTAAAGTATATTTAATTAAAATAAATTTTAATGATAAATATAGGTAGCCCGGACGGAGGCGGACACCAATACTAGTTAGTTTAGTAATCAAACCAAACAATCCAATTGTTACTTAGACAGACTTTAATTAGCAGATAGAACACAATAGTCTCTCTGTGAATAAGATCCTGACTTCTCGAGCTATATTGGTTAGAGACCTATTGTTTAGATACAAATTTAGTTTGTCAGTATGTATTTGAAAGCTCATTAATTGATTGGAGTTAAATTTGTGAGTGAATTTATTAATATAATCATGCACAAATGCAACATCCATCGTATTAAATCCTAATAACTGAGATTTAGATTATGTCAACGAATTTAACAAGCAAATTATATTGGAAGAGTCAAAGTTGGAAATTAGAGTTGGGTTACATGCGATTATACAAACAATTTACAAATTAAATGCATGGGTACTTATGAATGCGAATTAAAAAAGATGTCATTCTTAATAATATGGCTGCTAGATATTGATCGTGACGATAATACATAAAAAAGAACATTACTAATGATCTAATGTGTGCTCAGTATCAACAATTTAAACACAAATGCTACATATTTAGAGGGTTGAATGGTTGATGATATAGCTACACTTTTCAAACTTTACACAAATCATTTACTTAATTTATTACCATCATATTAGGTAAATCCTAATAACGTAGCTAGATTACATATTATAACTTTACTAGTTTTGGTGTCCGGCTCCGCCCGGGCAACCTATATTTATCATTAAAATTTATGTTAATTAAATATACTTTAAAGTTACGTAACTCATAAATTTATCATCAATATACTTTTCTTATGACATATCTTAAAATTACGATAAAATAAATTATTAGACAATTTATTACTCCCATTATTAATATTTTACTTTAATCAATTGGTCGGCTAATTGTTCATATATATATACTTTTTTTTATTGTTAGTACTGTTTCTTTTATTACATTCGTTATTATTATTGTTACTTTCACTACTCACGTCGTAATTATTGTTACTTTCACTACTTCCACCGTAATTATTGATACTTTCACTAATGTCGCATTAATATTGAAAATTTCACTACTCCCAATGTTGTTCTATTACTTTCATTACTCCAGGTTCTAATATTGTTACTTTGACCTATTGAACTGAGTGATTACTATAATTTAATTAGCTGATGATTAAACATGAAATTTGAGTACACATGCAATTTTAAGAGGCTCATATATTTATATAAATATATTACATATATGTTAAATCAATTTAAAAAAATTATGCAATATTATATCTATTGGAAACCTAGCTTGATTTATTTTCCTTTTAATAGTTTCAAAAATATTTTGTGTAAGTTAAATAATTATAAATTTTTAGTTTAATGTATATTTTATGCTACTAATTAATACCATAAGCGAGTCATATTTATTTGAAGGAAAATCACCCTGTTTAGATATTTTGTAAATTTATACTTCAACCAAAATTATATAATATTTACATTGAAATCCCTTGATCAGGTCTATCACACATCGATATCGATTAAAAAACTATATAGCATAATTTGTGTGTTACACGACCGAGTAGGGTAGTTACTCGGTCGAGTGTGGTGAACTCGGTCCAGTGGGGGTTCACTCGGCCCAGTGGGTTGTTTGATAGGGACCTTGCTTATTGGCACTTGATCGAGTTTATACGAACTCGGTCGAATGAGTGTCACTCGACCGAGCGACCCGTTTACCCGGTCGAGTAACCGTCGTGTCAGCTACTTTTGATGTTTTCTCCGCGTGGGCCCTATCTATCATATTAAAGGATTCCTTTTCTATTATGTCCTCTTGAACCTTCACTAGTAACATAAACCCTCACATAAACTCTTGTATCTCTCTTTAAACTCTCTAGAACCTGCTTGAGCATCTTGGAGTTTCGGTGAATTTTATTCTAGATCTACTCCATTTTCAAGACTTTGTAAGTAACTTTCATTCTCTTTCTTGAGATTTCATCTTATCATCTTATTAAGTTGAGTTTATGAGTAGTTATGAGTAATTAGTTGTAATTAGTATTAAATTGTTTACTAAGATGAGATTAGTGTTATTAGATTATCATATGTCGTAAATGTTAGATTTTTATGTGATTATCTTGACCTAGACTATTGTTACTAAGGTATAATTTAGGGGAAATTGATATAGCTGATATTATTGATGTTGTTTTACCTAGAAATTTGGGGGGAATGGTTGTAGATTATTATTTGGGAGTTGATAGTATCCTATGAGTCTAGTATTGATAGAATTTGTAATGATGTACTATTATTGTTAATGTAGGCAAAGTGTTCGATGAAATACCAATTGCTCTTCTTTACTTGTACTACATTGCTGGTACTTAATAATTCATGTGATTAGATTGATATTTTGCGATGATTGCTTGGAATGCTAAAAGGTAGATGAATCCTACTCAGTTGATGTATATATATGGTTGATCTTTGGTTGTGTATTGTGATATGGTTGTGCCATGTTGATTGGAGTTTGGATGTTTGGTCGTGTTTGTGATTTATTGTATGGTGCTCGGAGTTATTGTTTATATGGAGTGGTTGTGGGAACTGGCTCTATAGACTCTGTGGGCCGCTCTTCATGGTCTCACCATGGAAGAGACAGTGGACGTGGTTATAACCTGGGTATGTGTAACAGCTCGAATTTCACGATAAAGGAAATAACGTAAAAATAGATAATATAATAATCATAGTTTAATAATAAAAATAAGGTCAAGGTGGCGGAAACACCTGGCCAATCCGGATCGCTACTAAATCCAAAACTAAACTATTACATTATTAATATTTTCAAAGGAAACCTATATACCTAAACATATTATTTATCTTGCCACAAATCTCTCTGGCCTAACATCCAGGCAAGCAGCATCCAAATTCAACCTTAGAATGGGGGTCGACAATTAGACGGGAGTAACTAGATGCTCTCCGAGTCAAGTATACAACAAGCTGAATTAATCAATAATAAATAACAACTGAAAATATTCATGAACGACATGTGAAGAAATTATTAAGCATGTCATAATATAATCATCATAAATTATCAATAACAGGAGCAGAACAACCAACATTGGAGCGTATAACAACTGCCCCCACTTACCAATCATAGTGTATAGAACAAACGCCATTAGAGCGTATAACAACTGCCTCTAATTGTCAGAGCGTATAACAACTGCCTCTAAACGAATGGAGCGTATAACATCTGCCTCCATCTGTGTGGACCGTATAACAACTGCATCCACGGTACTGTGTATAGCGTATAACAACTGCCTATATGTCTAAGACCTCGCCAGACTCTCGATGCATTAACTATACATCGAACGACACACGGGAACCAGAGCGTATAATAACTGCCTCTAGCCAATCCCGAACATAGACCTTTGGCAAATCCCCAAAGGGTAGCATTTGCTCATTCCGATCGGTATTTAACCGATACCTCTCGTCATCTATACAACTAGCCCATAAACCACTGTACAGTTTAACTAAATGTACAAACATGTGAATAACGTCACAACTCATAACATAGAACAATATAACAACTGAACTATTATATCGAAAAGAGTAACTAACGAGATATATAGTCTATAACATTACACTTTAGAAGTCATGTTACAATTCGAGCTACCATAAAATCAAGCATAGAATCATGTATATATTCAACGTTATAGTACCTCTTACTATAACATTCACTTAACCCTAGTGAAGTTATAGTAACCGCAGCTATAACCTTAGTGAAGCGTGGCAGGTTATTGGGTACATCAACTATAACCTTCACTTAACCCTAGTGAAGTTATAGTAACTCCAACTATAACCTTAATTAAGCATATCAGGTTATAGCATCATCAACTATAACCTTCGCTTAACTCCAGTAAAGTTATAACACCTTTAGCTGTAACTTTACTCAACTTTAGTGAAGTTATAGTACGTCAAGCTATAACCTTAGTTATATATGTGCGAGGTTATAGTATCATCAACTACAACTCTTTTCCGTCACATTTTAGTCCTCTATAACACCATCATCGAGGGGTCGACTCTGATGATCATTATTTATACACATATTTTATGCTTCCCTTAGTTACATATAACTCAAATTACCGTCTTTCCTTGCTTATTTCTATGCTATTTTAGCTAGAATATCGATTTTGCCGTTTCTGTTATGTTTTAATGAAGATTGGATGCATTTGGAGCTTTTTGAGTTGATATGAAGCATGGCGGTGTCAGATCGTAGAAGGTTAGGCACGGAAATTGAGAGCAATGGAGAAGAAATGAAGAAAAACAAAGAAACGAGACCTTTTTGAAGGATGCTCGATCAAGCAAGGCTGTCTGCTCGATCGAGTCGGGCTGAAGAATGCTCGATCGAGCAACATCACTTTGCTCGATCGAGCAACCCAATATTCCGACGGCTTTTCGATTTTCCTAAATTAGTTTAACCTAGTTAATTAGATTTTATTATAAAAGGAAAGCTCGTCTTTCATAATTAGGTATGCTTTAATATTAGAAACCTAAATTAGTTTGCTTTGTCTCTGGATTTTATCATCAAGACAATTGTTTTTTAGTTCAAGCTTGTAATCGGTATTATTCAATCTTTCTTCGTTATTTAATTAGTTACTTTCTAGTTCCTTAATTATTCTTTGTTAATCCTTTCATTATTGTTAATCATGTTTACTTTATTTATTACCGTTGTTGTTAATATCGTTATGAGTAGCTAAATTTCTTTCTAGGGTTGAAAGGGGATCTAGGATTGTTAGAAGGGGTAGACTAATTAATTGAATTGCAATTGCATGGTTATATGTTTGATTATCGTTTTAATTCTAGTTGTTTGATTACTGGCCAGGATTTTAACTTAGTAGTTCGCAAATTAGGATTGACACCGACCGGGTTAAGACTAAGATAGGCTACGATAATTGAATAGAACTCGTTTAATGATAGCGATCGCATGTTAAATTGTAGATCTAAAGGGCATAATTGAATCGACCGATCTTGTGACCTTAGATAACTTTATTGCATGGTAGTTGACTACATCATGTTGGAGTAAGTGTCCTCAACAATAGTGCGATTACATAATTAAATCTCAATAATAAGAATACAAAGGGATGAAAGATATTATAGTCAACTGGTCAACATTAATCGGTAACGATTGGCTTGCTAGAGTTTGGCGTTACTGCCGTATGACGGTGGTGATCAGTTGATCCCTTAAGGTCACACCTATAGGACTATTCCCTTAATTATAAAGTTAATTAATTGTATATCGATACAGATTAATTAAATCCTTAAATTGAACAAATTTTATTTGTGAGTGAAAATTTTATGTCTTATTGTAATAAGATTAAATAAGACGCAATTTTGTAATTAAAATGTTATATTACTAAAATTGATTATTGTTTATGAAACAATTTGAGATAAGAATGATTAGTTGATTATAATTACAAAGGGTTGTAGATTATATCAACTGGACTTAATGTGACCCATTTTATATATGTAATTATGAATTACTATTTATTTTGTTACATAATGTGAAATGATATTTAAATTGTTAAATATACATTTATTAAACTTTTTCTTTTTGTTGCCCGAATTTTACTAATATCGCCCGAGTAATTTACATAATTGCCCTTGTAAAATTAAACAACCACGGGATTGCCCTTTTACAGCAAACAACCTATTTAAAACAAAAAACAAATTAAAAGCTACTATCACCGTACCTCAAATCCCTACACGACATGACAACGGAGTTATCGTGTATCTTGCACGACATGACAACAGATTTGTTTAGCTCGCACGACAACATAGCAGTGGTGTTTTATTTATGTCTTGGTTGTACGAAGTTGCCACTACCGTTGTCGACTTATCTGCGCTGGAGATGGTTCACCATTGCTGGAATATCGCATTTTTTTGACTAAGTTGAAATGGTTGTCATATTGCTTGAATAAAGCTTTCGTGTACTCAGATTGCTTGAATTGAATTATCATGGCTATGATATTGCATTAGCTTTGTTTTTTATTAGTATAATACTACGATGATATGACGATAGGTATTTAGTTGTGTACAAATGGAAAAGTGAAAAATGGGTGTGTCATGTTGATGATTGAGGACAAAAACTAAAAGAATATCACATGTCACAGCCGTGATTTGATCGTGATAGACTGATAATCACACGTCACAACCGTGGTCTGATCGTGTCAAACACATGATTGCACCGTGTTGTTTTCGTTTATATTACACGAATGAATGGTCGATGAGTCGTGAACTTTACACAGACAATCCATGGGTTTCTCATCTAACACACACGATCAGGTTCCCTACCACCCCGGTCAGGCGCTCACCGGAGGAGAGCGGCGGCGGCAACGCCGTCCATAGGTCCTTCAAAGTTCAGTAAAAACGTTTAACTAAAAATCCAATTTTTCTACATAAGCCACTAATTTGCTAATGAAGAACGAAAGTTGAACAAAGTGTACGTTCGAACTATTTAATTTACCTCGTTTTTCGCAGGTGAACTGCCATCGTTTAATTCATGATTGGAGATTTTGAAGTTATGAAATTTAATTATTAAGTTTGGATGCTAATAAGAGAGAAAACAAAATTGGAAAGTCAAAAGAGGAGATAAATAAGGGTATAATTGGAAAGTGAATGTCAAATTCGGGCGATACAAAGTAAAACATGGGCGACAAAAAGCAGCCCCTTTATTTATCCTAATGACATGTGACATGGTACATGTCATACCACATTACAAGTGACAAAATTACAAAGATAAAATGGAGTCCATTTTAAGTGGGTGTGCCTTTTTTGGTGGGTATGTTTTAGGTAGTTATGATTATTATTTTAATTGTTAAAACATAATCATAATGCCTAGATACCTAGACCTTGGGCTAACATTTTGATAAGAACAAAAGTTGAGCATGCTTGGGGCTCCCCAAGACATACATGTGCCGGCCTAACACCCACCCCAAACCCCATGAGAATAAGTTCTCATTTTCCTAATAAAAATTAATTATTGGCTTATCTCTCATCATCTCACTAGAATTTCTCATAAAAAAATTTATGAACACTTTGTTCTAAAAATCTAATATCTTCATATACATTACTATTGTAGTAATACTATTAGAATTAGATTTTCATTTTAAGGTCACTAATAATATTTCTAGTAAAAATATTATTGGTATTAAGGGATTGTCTTGGGTGCAATCAAGATGAGTGTTTCTACCATAGAAACTAGGAGTTCATCCTTAATATATAAGCTCAAGAACAAGGTTTGGAAGGTGTTCAAATCTTGTGCCCATATCATAAAAGATCAATGTAAGGAAAAGTTTCCTCTTATCTTTATTTTGTTATGCATGCATAAGTTATTCCTAATAGTTTAAGAGTAAACTATTCATTTTGTGATATTAGAAATGTCTAATATTGAGTTTAAGAAACTTAAACTTCTAGCGTTGGCCTCTTCACCAAAAGGTTAAGACCGACCTAGATAATTTAACCTATCTTACCTTTACCCTAGACCCAATTTACCCTTTTCTTGCCTTGCTGAACCTGACGTTAGATTTTTTTTTCCAATTTGATTTATCTCTTATTTACTTGTTTTTAGTATAATTTATCCATAAAACCTTATTTTGAGACTAAACATAGACTTGAACTAGCTAGGTAAGTAATCCCCGATGTACTCGTGTTTGATCTCATACTAGTACTATTTGAGTTTTTGTTTAATTTGGTTGTGACGACTTTTAACCTCATCATCGTGCTAAACCAATTCGCATGACTTGCAGCCACCGAGCCATCACATTGCTTCATCCCAATGTTTAAAACACCCTGAACCTCTCATGCAGCTCTGCGCCTAGAAACGACTACTAATTCTAGCACCATTATCATCAATCGTCAACTTTGTATATGAGGAGTAGAAGCAATTTGGATCGACTTGGGGTAAATTGGGTTGACCGATTAAACGCTGGTGTTGAATTGATGATTTTCGAAGAGAACAAATCGAGAAAGGGAAAGAGGGTTTTGTCCCCTCTTATATTATGTAAAAGCTTGAAATGATGCGGTTTTTGTTTTTTTAGAATGCCCCATATATCATTTATTCGTTGGCATCCATCCATCCAGTCTACTCGTCCCTTTTGTTTTCTTATTTAATATTTTTATTGTGGGGTTAGTAGTGAAAAAGGAGCTATGGTATATATATATATATATATATATATATATATATATATATATATATATATATATATATGGGCGGG